>KQ086310.1:0-19391 GCA_001020605.1 Schizopora paradoxa
AGCAGAGGATATATGCTAGTAAAACATAGGGATGGTTAAGCTGCTATTTGGACTTGACCTGGCTGACACTGGGGGCAAGACCTGTCACGTTTTTTTTCAAACGTGACTATCCGTCTTGCCTCACGAATGATCGGCGTATGACACAACGTATGATCTCGCTTGGTGCATGCTATGGTGGCCGGGGTCTCGTTCAATAATAAAATTGTATTTATATTTTACTTTCAGTAATTTTAATGGTACACAATCCAAATTTTTGAACAAATATACAAAGACATGCGTGCGTCGTGAAGTGCCTCGGGCCTCGTGTCAAACGCGCGCTTCGCTCTATCTCATTCTTTGACGCCGCTGGACCCACAAAGATGACGGAGGTCATCTGCGTCTGTTCGAACTGCAAGAAACATACGGTTATCATCAACGATGTCGAAATACCAGGAAAGCTGGTTAGCATCTCAACGCGAAGGAAACATGAGGTTAAGGAGGAAAGGACCTCACAAAAGCAGTCTTCGACGGCCAGGAATAAGGGCAAAGCGGAGGCTGTCTCGTTGAGATCGATTCTTAAGAAGGCAGCGGGGGTGAATAAATGTGAGCAAGCACAATATGACTAAAACCGAGCTCACATTTTCCAGTGATTCAATTACCAACCTCCCTCATGAAGACGGTCGAGAAACTAGTCTGTGGGCTTGTTGTATGGATGCACGTTCGAGCGGGCGTAAGCAGAGCAGTCGCAAACACGGTCTTGGTGGCTATTCGGATGATTATGACGGTCACATTCTCTCTATTGGAAACCGCAATTGCAGCTCACGGGGTGGATGTTCGGTTCCCCGCCATTACGATCCCCCGCGATGTTCGTACCGCCTACACTCGACATTTCTTTGAACCAAAGTGCATACGCTACAAATGTTGCCCGAAGTGCTTCAAACTCTACCTCGGGAGCATGCCGGATATCTGCACTTGGAGATCTTCACCACGTTCCGAGATATGCGGTGCCAAACTATGGAAAGAGCGACGAACGCGCAATGGAACCAAGAAGGTTCCGATCTGTCAATTTTCCACCAATGACCCCGAGCCGTGGTTCAAATTCTTCCTTGGGAGACAGATAATCTGCGATGCACTGCGCAAGACTCACCAAAAGTTAACGGAGGAGCCATGGATACCCGGTTCTGAAATGAGCGATCCCCAAGATAGCCCCGCATTTCGTAATCTGTTCCTCGACCAGCCAAGTCCCTACAATCTCATTTTTGGCATTTACGTTGACTGGTTTGCTGCCTATAAGAGAAAGATAGCTGGTGAGTGGGAAGCACTAATTATAAAGATGACTCTATACTCAAGGACGAAATAGGGAAGAAAGCTTCATGCGGACTCATCTGTTTATACTGCCTCAATCTTCCCAAGCATTTGAGGTACAGACCAGAGAACGTTTTCATTGTCGGGATAACTCCCGGCCCATCGGCACCTAACTGCTTGACACTGCACCATCTATTTAATCCCATCATCAAGAATTTTCGGAAATTGGGTAGCCAAAACGGAGTAATCTTCCCGACGTACTATGATCCCGAAGGAATTATTGTGCGAATTCGAATTTCTCCCGTTCTTGCGGATTCGCCGGCTCGAGCCCTTGTGAGCGGTTTCGTCGGCCACAAAGGCACGTACCTCTGTGCGTACTGCACATGCACTTCCGATCAGTTAGATGACCTAACGGGCGCGTGGTCAGCAAGAGTAGGCAGAGAAGTAAGGGAACAGGCGATACAATGGAAGACAACCCCGGCGAAGAACGGGAGACAAGCATTAGAGAAGGAATTTGGGGTTCGATGGTCGCCACTCCACGACCTGCCGTATTGGGATCCCGTCAATCACGTCGTCCTTGGTTTCATGCATAATTGGCTTGAGGGGATACTTGAAAATCATCTTCGGGTACTTTGGGGTGTTGGGAGAGGAAAGGCTCATGAGGATAGGTTGAACGAGATGACTGGAGATGACGAAGCCTGGAGTGAAAGCGATGGAGCGGAATCGGGATCCGAGCTTGAGGATCTTCGCCTCGAAGCTGTCGAGTTTGAGAGGCAGTCAGTGGCTTCTTCGAACGACTGGGATGCCGTCTCCACTCGCACACCTCCCCCCGATTCTCCCACTTCCAGTGTCCATTCTCTCTCGACACTCTCATCACAAGGAACTCCGACGGCTGGCTCTCCGCATCCTCAATTCGAGCACGAACCCGCAGATGAAGATTACTTGGACGTACGCGACGCGTTCAATCTCCCAATAGACCATCTTGAAGCTATCCGAGAGTGCATACGCGACGTCACGCTCCCGACGTGGGTCAGTAGACCACCTGGAAACCTTGGAGAACCCAAGCATGGTAAACTAAAGGCCAATGATTATTTGGTCCTTTTCGCATTCATTCTTCCGTTAATCGTACCTGAATTTTGGAGAGGAGAGAACGCGCTCGAAGTGGCATTGTCACGAAACTTCGCGGACCTCGTCATCTGTACAAACATTATCTGCTCGTTTAAGACCTCGAATGCCGCTGCAGAATTATACACTTCCCATTATATTCGATACCGAGGAGATATCCAGCGGCTCTTCCCTCACTGGAAATCGTTACCGAACCACCATTACGGCATGCACAACGGTCCAATTCTTAAGCGATGGGGTCCCCTCCCAGCCCTCAGCGAATTTCCAGGCGAGCGGACCATTGGAGAGCTTCAAGAGATACCAACAAACACTAAAATTCGTAAGAGTTCATTGTGAAGATAAGAGTTACCGGCGCTCAACTTTCCTTACAGACGAGATGGATTACACGATGTTACGTCAATGGACCCGCCGTGCGTATGTCGAAGCCGCTCTCCAAGACGATGAAGACTTGAAGCCCCTACGAAACGTGCTGACGTCGTCGCCAGAGTCAGTAGACATCCCAGTGACGCTTTCAGAGCTAGATCTACAAGATCACTTGCTGAAGGGCACGTCGTTAACTAGAGAAGAATACGATGCACTGGGTGACTACCTTATGTCGACGGACCGGCCATACGGTTCCATATATTCGGCGATAGATAAAGCTGGCGCGACGCTTGAAACGCGCTTCCTCCCTTCGACAGTCCGTAGGCGAACAGAAGTCCTCCTCGATGGTCGGATTTACAGCATTCGACAATCGCACGAAGGGAACAGTGCCATTCAATATACAAACCCTGCAACTCAAGCATTAGAAACGGGTAACGTCGAGATGATATGGCAACAAGCACTCAACGATCGATTGCAAACGTTCTTCGTCATTCGCCCACATCTTATCTTACCGCCTGAAGAGGAACGCTTGGCTCCATTTTGGAAACTTCACGAACTCTTTGCTGCTCGCATTGTTGACTGTAGGCCATCCGCTCAGTTTCACATCGTAGAACCACAACATATTCGTACTCACCTCTCAACGTATCGAAGACCAGTAGGCACGTATGGAATAGAGAAGGAGACCATGGTCGTGAGTTGGGCTTTGAATCGGGGTCGCCGATAAGATTCAGTCGGTGGGAGGCATAATGCATTTCATATTCTACATAGCTATGTGGCACAGTACAGCATAATGGAAACATATGTACATCATAGTGAGAGCATATCTACGGCATAATGGAAACAAAATGTGAGAACGTCGAAACACCAACTGAGAGACGCCGACCATCTTTCACTCGTCGTCTCCACTCGGATAGTCCTTTGTACTGTTGCTGTCCGTCGAGTCCTTCGTATCCGACGAGACTTCCGATTCACTAGTAGACGTCGTCATCTCTGTATCCTCATCTGCACCCTCGATCTTTGGGAAGAATGCATCAGCGCGAGGGGTCACGCCGCTTGCACTCTCGTTCCCGGTCTGGTACCCTTCTGACGGTGCATCAGGGTGCACGTAGAGGTCCTCCTCGCTGTCCTCGCCTTTCGTAACCGAAGTGGACGCGCCGGGAGTCGGGGCCTCGCTCTTCTCCTCAATCGTCGACTTTGCTTTTCCTTTCCTTGAAATAACGATTGCGAACTTCGCCGACTTCTTCCCCTTCCCCTTGCTTGTCGCCGTTGCAGTCTGCTTTCCCTTTCCTTTCCCATCTCTCATCTCCTTCCCTTTTCCCTTCGAAGTCGTGCCTTTGGGAGTCTTGTCAACACTCATACCCTCGTCTTCGCCTTCGTCCTCTCCCACGTCTTCGCCGTCGTCCTCTTCCATGTCTTCGTCTTCCTCGAGTCCTGTATCAGGATTGTAGTCGTTGTCGTCGTCGTCGCCATCGTCGTCGCCATCTCCAGCAATGAAGCTGTTGTCGTCGTCAGCGTCGTCGTCGTCGTCGTCGTCGTCATCAGCGTCGTAGTCCAAGTCTAAGTAGTCGACTTTAAAATTGAAATCGTCCTCCTTGTCCTTCTTGGTTCGGAGACGCTCATCCAGCTCCGCCATATCTTGCATCTGTTTCAACGAGAGAAGTTTGTACTTCTGAAGTTCGGCGAGGCCATGTTTCTGCATGAACTCGGCGTGATCCATCTTGATCCATTTATGCCACTCAGATGCATGGCATAGCTCTTCAGCCGGCAGAGCGATTGCGATCCCTTGCATTTGAACGCGATATTTCTGTAGAAGAGTCATTTCGTTGTTCCAGAAATCCGGATCAAACCAGTCGAGAGGAGTTTTGACCGGCAACGTCGTGAATGGGGAGGGTATAGGCGCAAATGGTGTCACACGGATTCGCTCCGTTCTGAAATAGATATAAGAAGGATGCTATGAAAGTAAATATGAATACGAACCGGCGAGTGGTTCGATCTCGACTTGCGGCTCTGAGCCGCTTCGTATCGACATCTCGAAAGTAGATCCCTACTTTTTTCGCCCTCCCCTCTATATGATGGATAAGATATGAGCCGCGCCTCATTCCAGCAGAGACACGGGCGGCGGTCCTCTGAGCAGCACTAGTTGTTTCGAAGAGGACAACTGCTTCGTCGGAAGAAATGTTCTTTGAATTACGCGTCAAAAAAATCGCATTGCGGGGGTGTTCCACTTGCGCGGTGAACTTCCCCCTCTCGTCGCCTGTCTACTGGATTATTAGAAATGAAGAGCGATTTAAAAGCATAATCACTCACTCGTGCGCGACGTTCATAAGCTGATCGGGCAGCCGCGTCCAACTCAACCCTTCCCGGATCCCTCGCCTCCTTTTTCGCCAAATCGGCCAAGTATGAGAAGACAAAGCTGAGATAGGCGCGCTTGATGAAACTGATGTCGTTGGCAGCACTTTGCGGAACACCCATAAAGGCGTAGCCGTGCAACGAAACCACACGAGTGAAAGTTTCAAGAAAGACAGTCTCGTGAGCGTAATTGTAGAGAGAGCGAGCGCCGTCAGAAAAGTCGGGTCTCCAGGCCTTGAGTCCAAGCTCGGCGACAGCCGTAAAAGTCAAGACGAGATGCTCCTCGCTGACTCGAGCGATATTCTTTGAGATGTTCGCGTCTCCTTTCTTTCCCGCGTTCACCAACTGTTTCTTCAAGTCCCTGACGAGAGGCCTGCTCTTGTTGATGTCGCCCGAGAAGTCTGCCAGAGCCTGCCCGACATGAACTTCGACTTCACTCTCTGTCGAGAAAGCGTCGTAAAACTTTTGCTTCTGGGCCTCTGAAGGGACGGGAGGGGCCAAAAAAGCGGCGACGCATTGCAGAAGAAGTCTGACATGGAGTTCTACCGCAGACTACAATCGAGATGAGGAGACACGAAGAGCAAAGAACGACGAAACAAAACTTGCCTTGATTTTCTTCTTGCTTACAGGGACTTCGCTCGTCAGCAGATGATAGCTGCGCGGATTCCTCTTCATCGGAACCTTTTCAGAGGGCCGAGGTTTCTTCGAAGAACTTGCTGCTGGTGGTGGCGATCGCTCCGACCTATCTCGCTTTTTGCCAGCGACGGGGACGAGAGGTGTCGCTTTAATAGAGGAGCGTAACTTGTTTCGTTGGGACGGATTTGAACTTGAAGAGCGTGAGCTCCTTTATATGCGTGGCCAAAAGTGTAAGACTTACGCCATTTGAGAGACTCTTTCAAGATTGCGTCGGGTGGGGATGAAAGAGACGGTCAAGTCAGAACAAAGGACAAAGGACAAAGGCCAAAGGCACTCAGGGAAGGGCACGAGGACTCAGCACGCTTTCCGTCTCGACCCTAGCATGCTTGATAAAAACCTTCGAAACAAGGGTGATCGTTGACATCGATGAGATATAAAGCTGGCCAGATGGTTAGATACTCGAGACCCGAATTTTTGAATCGAAGTGACCTACCCTCAGAAAACGCGTCCAGTTGACCAAGGCACGTCGAATATTCTTGTCACCTGATCGTGAAATAAGCTTTCGCAGATGTCACAAATGATGTAAGCTTACCATCCGTCCCAGAGTCTCTGGATTTCGTTGTACAAAGTGTGTTGTTTCAAATACTTTCTCTGCTGCTTATGGGATACAAACGAGGATCTCGGTTATATTGTACATTGTTCATCGAGAAGTATATCATTATCTAATTTACATCGTTGATAATTCCATGAGTCCATCCATCCAAACCGATCATCGTCCAATGCCAAGAACGCACTTGAAAAAATGTTAAGACGACGTGACTGACAAATTTCATTCAAAACTCACCTTCATTCCCATAAGATTTAGTCCTTGATTTGATTTGGCAGACCAACGTTCCGAGCATATTCTTCAAGAAATTCATTGACCTTGCCATCGAACTTGAGGCGCTTGTCTAGATAGTCCAGTTCTTCCTGTGTTGGCTTGGGTGGAGAGGACGGTGGCGGTTGCAAGAGAAGGGCGCGTGTGTGAAGTTCTAAACACGCCTAGTTAAGTTGAGGGTTGAGAGATCCACTAATGGAGGAGACGACGAAACATACCTTCAACTTTCGATTGGTAGATGGGACGGAATCCTTAACTGTACGAGCCGAAGTTTTACGTGGGACATTTGACGAAGTGAATGCCATTCGGACAGTCGAGACTAAAGTATTGAAGTGCGCGGCGAGCAATGCGAGTTCGCGAGCGGGACTCTGTGAGAACTTGAGCGCGAGATAGCAGAACGAAAAAGAGATGGAATGCGGTGCTAAATTCACAGGCGTCGACCGCTCATTTCCCGTCGCGATTCCGGTCTGTGTAGACCGAGTGAGGTGCCGAGTGATAGGTGGGAGAAAACGGAAAGTTTAAGCGCCAGTGATCAGGTGTTTTAGACTTTGCGGATCTCTCCGCATGCTCGTTGGCGCCTGCAACGCAGGGCTCTTCGGCGTTCCCCGAGCGGAGTTTAAACTCCCGAGTGGCCTGCAGCGCAGGTCTCTTCGGCCTCGCCCGAGCGGAGTTTAAACTCCCGAGTGACCTCACTCGGTCTCTCGGTCTACACAGACCGGAATCGCGACGGGAAATGAGCGGTCGACGCCTGTGAATTTAGCACAGCTTTACCACTCCGTTTCTCCCTCTACATCCCCGCTCTACTGCGAATACCCGTCGTTATTTCTCGTCAAGCGCGTCAACGCCGTCTCAACGGGTTATCGAAATTACTCGGAGTTGCCGAAACATCAGATGTCAAACCGCTCGTTCTCGGCTCGAGCTTTTCTGAGTCTTACGGCGGGCGTCGACCACGATTCTGAAAGTTCGGATGGCTTCGAAGAGGAGTTGGACAAGTTAGATGAGTCTGCCAAAGGTTAGTTTAGATGAGAAATGGTGGATAGTCACGTTTTCATTGCTCAGCTCTAGAACCCGAGCCGACCTCTGCATCAAGTCACAGGTTAGCGGGAGCGCCCCGTGGAGATGCAGAAGAAGAAACAGTCGAGGAGATGATCGCACGCTACCGAAGAATGGATCGAGATTCCCAAAGTTGCAACCCACCCGGCCTTGCAGACGTCTTCGACTCGTTGTTGAGCTCCCAGATGACTGGACTTCCGTGTACGAAGACTGACATATCACTTTTCGGTGTGATTTGCAAGGTAAATTCATTTCCTTCGATTGTCAGATCTATGCTCATACCATTAAGAGGGGCGCGGAGGAGATGCTAGTCATCCAAATGTACAACAAAATGCTGTCGGTTGCGAATAAGGACGGCAAATTTCGAATAACGTCTGCTTTCGCCGTTCCAATAAAGGCTCCTGGCCGTATTTATTTCGAAGCATTGAGCATCAAGCATGTTAGATCGATATGCAAAGGAATAGTCTCTCTGTATATTAATAGTATTTTCTTTGTACCACTTGAAGAGCGAGTTGCTCTGTTAGAAACTGCCGTGGCCCGCCCTCAGATGAAAGAGGGCGACTTAGTCAAAATTCGAAATGGGCTCTATAAAGGGGATATTGGAACTATCTTTCGTGTTCTACCTTCCAATCCGAGCCTCGTCGTGAAAGTAAAGAGTCGCGAGATCCATCCCGCTGACGATCTGGATGCTCGCGAAGCTGACTCTCGGACGAGAAATAACGGACCCGCCGACACCGATCCCGCATCCACTTCAAGCCGCAAACGCAAACGCAGGACACCTCGACCCGAGCCATATCTATTGCCGAAGCACCCTTTGAAGGCGGAACTTATCTTCAACGGCAAAAAAGTCAAGCTTATCGAAGACGGGTTTGAATTTCGCGACAAACAGTACACGAACGACGGATATCGTCTCATCGAAGTCCGCAGCGACAGATTGGAGCGATTGAAGACTGGTATCACGGAACACAACGCATTTGTCAACGCCAGCCTCGAGGATATCGAACGACAGCACCCCGTGGATGGGAATCTTCCGGAGCTACCGCCAATTGTCGATCGAGGTCCATCAACCTTTTCGACACCTCGCTTCCTTCGCGTTAATAATCGCGTTCTCATTTCGAATGGTCCAGCCAAAGGGTCGAAGGGAACCATCAACAAACTTTCAGGGGAAATAGTAATAATCGACCTGGAAAACGGAGGTGGTCGCACTGTTCATTCAGACTCGTCGAACATAATTCAGGCCGAAGTATCCTGGGAAAACGTCACCCGCTTATTCGACTTGGGAGATAGTGTCGAGGTTAAGATTGGGACATTCGTCGGAAGGCACGGCATCGTAGGGGACATTCAAGGCACAACTTTAAGTATCGTAGATCGCGAGTGTGGCGAATCGGTGAATAATTTCCATTTTATCGGGCTCTGGTGCTGAAAATGTATGCTCTAGATCGAAGTTCCATCATCATATGTGGATTCTTACTCAGTTCTCTCCCTTGCGTCTCAGACGCAGCGCGAGGAAAGCGTCTTAAAGCTGGGAACTCGTGTCGTCATATTGAAAGGGAAATACAGTGGGAAAGAAGGTGCTCTTTCCGATGTAAACGATCATGCCGTCACAGTCATTGAAGACGTCTCGAAGCTGCGAGTAAGATTCATATAACTTCTTGTACGATTTTTGTTAAGAGTATTATATAAGATGATCACAGGAAGGGAGAACGTCAAGATACTTCCTTCGAAGAAGCCTAAGAAGGCGGTGACCGAGGCCGAGTGGGATAAGATGATAAATGATCAAAAAAAAGACAAAGCTCAGCGAGAAGCTTTCACAGCGCTTGCGAATGCTATTGGGATGGATCTCAACGAGGTATGCGTGGTTCGTTTCTCAAGGCCTTGAATGATAACCCTTCTCTAGTACTCTGTTGTTCGCAAAGGAGAACCATATAAACATCAACGCAGAGTTCCCGAACAACTACTGGGTCCACCGGAGGCATGGGAATTGATATTACCGCTTGAACAGCGGGTCCTTAAGTTTTGGCTCTTTGTCGAGAGTTTGGGGTTAGCGCGTCGGGATTTAGAGAAGTTCGCGAAAGGAGAGGCAGCCAAGGTCGAACCGAATCGTCGCCGTCTGCTAGAAGGCGTCTTGACGTTTGCAAAGAGTGTCTTCATTTCTATCGAGGATGAGACAGTAGGGTCTGGAGATGACTATATCGTTTTCGAGCAGATGGACTGGGAGATGGCATTCGTTGCACTCGCGAGCGCCCTCGATATTACTGTTCGCTACGTAGGGCCGCTCTATTACGACGAAGAAGACGAGCCTGTCTGTCTCATAGACCACATAAACGATACGTTTGAAGGGAAGCAAGTGTATTTTTGGAAAGGCCATTACAAGGGCAGGTTGGGTGTTGTAAAGCAAATGAATGGCGGTGCTTGCCGCGTCGAGCTTGAGAGCCCAATGTTTTGCGTCGGCTCGGTCGTTGTCGGTGGAGAATCACTACTCGCGTTTGTCTACTCTTTCTCACTCATTATCTCTTCTGATCAAACTTATCAGTCGATGTGGATGTATACTGGCGAAAGGTCCAAAGCCGAAGTGGATCAGAAATTTAGCACTCGTGTCCTCTCTCTTTGATCGAACCACCAAGGTTGCCCGATATCTCCCTCCGCGTGCTCATACGCCTCCCACCCTTCCTTCATTGCCGGAATACCATGGTACGTGCTCGGAAAGGTGGAATACTGTATTTAACAACTTTCACCCAGATGAAACCGGGCGGGGGATGTGGCTTTTTCATCCGAAAATCGCTAGCCTTCGGAAGACCAACTATTTCCTCGTCAAGATTGAGAGTCATCCCGATTCAGAGGTTTCTGGGAGACGTGAAGGAAAAGTATTGATTGACGAAGATCCGCCGATGCTACCGTTCGCGATATCCATCCCTGCGGTCGTGAAAGTCGAGTATCAGATCAAAAAGAAGAACGAAGTACGGACTGAATCATTGCCCGTGCACACTCTCGGTATCACAAGGCCAAGGGTCAAAAAGCGACATGCGGTGATTTCTGGACCGAGAACAGGGGAAGTCGTCATCTACCTCAAAAGCGACGGAGACGGCGCGCAGGTACACGAAGAAGACAATAGACGAGCCATATCATATATTTCAAAGACGGTCATATGTAGCATCGAATCTGTATAGTGTATATAATTTGATCGATTACAATGCTCACTTGATGTTGTTCCTGCAATCGGCATGCGGGTAAGGAAGTAATGAAAGGTCATCGTAGGGATCTTTAGTTTAATTCGGAGCGAGACTATTATACGGCGTTCACCCCAAGTTATCAAAGGGGACAAAGAAGATGAGTAGTTGATTACTCCTTTATAAATCCATTTGCTGATTCGCTTCCCTAGATTCGCGAAGAACTTTTGAACCTGTGGAAAGAATGATTCAAGATCTCGAACAAAGAGATGATCGTAATTGGAATGATCGTTCCCATCTTGCAAAGTAGCTCTTGGTTTGGACTGCGCTCATAGACTTCGTAGGCTGGGGAGACGGTTCGTATCACTTCGATCTGCGGCACATAAGACGTCAGCGTACTGAGGCTTGTAGGCGTACAGACCCCCCGCTAGCCATGTCAGCTCCTGAGTGTCTCCTTCAATATGAAACCCCAACTTTCCATTCTCTCGACATGACTCACGAAGGACGCCTCTTTCACAGTGTTTCTTCGCTCGCGAGCACCGCACGCGTGGCAGTTATCGCGAAGGGAACGAGCTGTACGTGCTATAATTGAAATAGTATCGTGTTCGTAGTTCAACAGACGACAGATGAAATACGTATCGTGAATTCGAAAGGCACTATTACCATGCCTCCAACTCCTCGTTGGGTTGTCACCTACGTCCCGGTAAGCATTGAAATTTACTCCTTGAAAAGAAGCTCAGACTATTTCAGGAAGCTGAACTCGTCATTATCGAGGAGAAGGAGAGAAAGGAGAAATCTTTATTCCGGTTCATCGACGCCAATTACGCTTCACTATTTTCCCAGCAAATTATGCATTTCCAGGCCTTCTTTCATGACGAGATCGTCGAGGCAGATCGCCAAACCACTGATATCGCCCAGGGTCGCGCCCACCATCTCTCCGTCATTGATGGGCAGGAGAGTGCGGATTTTCGCCTCTCTGGTGGAACGCAGGAGGGCGAAGATGGTCGCCTCGCTGCTGGAACGCAGGAGGGTGGGGACAGTACCGACGCCGACGCCACCGACGAGCAGGCTGCGGCCACTGTTGAGAACAACGAGGTTCTGCAGCCGTTTAGACGTTTGGTGACTGAGGAGGAGGCCGCCGCCTTGGCCGACCAAATCTTGGAAGGCGGTAGAGTTGAGGACTAGTGGACGGATACATTTGAATATCAATGTCATCGCAATTGTTCGTAGATTTGGTCTCTGCCGCGCTATTCGAAATGGAGCGCCTTATGTGTTGCCTGCCAATCTTTCATCGATCGAAGACGCGGTACGATTCTTACGATTTGTTTTATGAAATTTCAGGTGTGTATGCTATCAGGGCGCGACCGAGTGCTAGGCCTTGACAAGAGATGCACAAGCCGATTTTGAACGGTGTAGATCGTGTGGTGTCACCCCAAATCACCAAGGGTTCGGCAGATAAGTCCCTAATGACCCTTCCTATCGTGTATAGACTAACTCATTTTTCTCAATGCGTTCAGATCATACGCCGTTTCGACAAACAAAGCAAAGAACATTCTAGTTGTTCCACATGAACTGACACGAGTCGCGATGACTCAATGCGCTGTTGCGCAGGAAGCCTTTCGTTCCGTCGAGTACAAAGGGAATGCACGATGACAAGGTACCTCCCCAACCCCACCTCTGTCCCAATCCCAAGCCATGACAGACAACAACCAACCAACTCTCTGCGTCAAGCTCAAGTCTCCAGTCTTGTATTCCGTCGAACGCACTCGTAGTGGAACCATGATCGCGGGACTCTCGTCTTTGAGGTCTTTGATTAAAGTGAAGCTGCGTGTCTTTCCCGACGAACGATGTAAGTTCCTCGTCTACTCCGTACATATTTTATTGTCTGAGATTGCTTATTTCATAGACGAAGTCGAGGTCGGGGTGGCACAAGGACAGGAGCCTGTCCTCGGTGCGTTCAGGCTTCAGTGCACTCAAGACTGGAAGATTCATCTCAATAAAGTACGCTTTCTTCGCCGTTTCGCTTTTTTCATCAATCTCATTCTTCTAATAAGCAAACCGAAGTTGTAGTAATCAAGAGTGGAGACGAGAAGACATTCTTTCGCTTTTGCGATATGGAGGCCGCTGAAAAATTTCTAAAGTATCTCTATACGCATCAGAAGATCTACATGCGCCGCCATCATCCTTCGCTTCTTCCGAACGTCCAAATTGGCAACGCATTAGCTGACACTGCTTTGGAGGACGATGACGCTGACGATGACGGTAGCTCGTATGACGATGAGTCGGAGGGAAGCGACGAGGAAACCAATGGTGCAGAGCTCGGCGAGGCAGAGGAGGGCTCGGATGACGACGAACCGTGAGCGGAAAGTTGAGGGGGGGAGGGGGGGCAAATATTTGAATAGTTATTGGCAACTCTCGCGTTTTGTGCATCTAAGGTCTGCTATGGCAGTGAATTTTCTACGCCGCCGTGATTTCGTCTATTCAAGTCTTCCGGGCTACAGTAAAAATAATTGGAACGCAGAATAACAACACAAGTGCGGAGATCGATGAGACGCATGTCGTTCATCGCGGTTCCGCCCTTTGACAGAAGCCGAAGCTAGTGCGAACCTTGATGCGGTAGACGAAAGCCGCGAGAGCACAATGACTGTGAGTCGTCTTCGATTTAAGTGAGTGCAATAGCTAAATACAAACGATAGGGTTATGAATCTGTATAAGTAAGCGTCAAGCGTTCATCCATTCAGTAGTATTTCTGACTATTACCTTATTTCCTTCGTTCTTCGAGCACATGTGCAATCATTCCTGAAACTATGGTACAGATAAAGGTACGCGAATAATTTTTGTTACTCGCTCAGCAAATTTATGCTAATAAGTACCCGTAGCAGCAGTCGACAGCTGAACTCGGAGTAATTTAACGAGTCGAGAAATGCGTCGAACGCATTCATTGACGCCATTGATACTAAAGCTCGTCATTCTAGGGAACGGCGAAAATGAGTAAACAGTCGATAGATGACTGTGGTATATTGCGAATCACAAACATTACGCCGACTGTCAACGAAACTATTCTAGCGGGAAATCGGGCCTTACTTGTAAGTAATAACAACGACCACATTTTTGATAAAACCTCATTTTATCTTTCATTTCAGGTGTTGCTGCATATCGCGATTCTTTCCTATAATTGCAAACGCTTTCTCAGCTTTTCGTCGTTCGTTTCTTCTAGGACGATCGACATATGTAAGTCGCAACATCGTATATTCACGTATTCATAAATGCGCAGAGGCATTGAACTCGTCGAATAATTGCCGTCATACCCCACCCGGTCCCGGTACAAAGTTCGAATTTCGACGATGACGACGACAGCTTAGCCTTATGATAACCATGCACGAATTAGACGACGACGTGGTAGGAGAACGCGTCTCCGAATGTCATTTGTGCAAAATTTTCTCGTATAGGACGTTTGTTCTCGCACTGCATTGACTCCATACTCTTGCAACATCCATTCTCTTCATCACCAACATCACATCTTCAGCCACTCAGAACAGCTAATACCCTCAGAAGTACATCACAAGTAAGTTCTACTTCATATCAGCTGAAAACTAGGATCATAACATGCACAGAAATGGCGCGAAAAAACGAATATCTCGCCAAAACCGACGCGCTCAGAGGGCGTCTTGCTCGAGTCATAACCTCGGCCAGCGAGGCAATGGGACGGCCCGTCAGACTTCCTGGACGACTCGTCCACGAAAGCACCTCAAACTCAGAGGGGGAAGGAGGAAATGGAGAGGGCGAGGCGGGTGCTGGAAATGGTGGAGCGGGTTTGGGTGAAGATGTAGTGGATTTGGCCGGCGAGCTCGCAGATGCTGAAGACGACGTCGATGTTCACGACGCTTCCTCGCCCATCATCGACCATGACTACGCCTTCGAAGCTGCAAGCGAAACCGGCACCGTCGAAAACGCGAGTTCGAAAGGTGAAGGCGGATTCGAAAACAACGACGGCGCTTTTCACCTCCATCTCCAGAACGAGGCGGCAGAAGCGTTGCTGCTACTCACTGCCGGTACAGAGATGGTCCTCGCGACAGAGGAGGAGGGGGAGAACGAAATATCGAGCCTCGTTTCTGGCCGGTATCCCATCTCGAACGAACGTAGCACGTAGCACTCAATTTTTGTGCTCTTTATCTAGCTGCAAATGTATCTTTGATTTTCTGTTATCGAACTTTTCTTGCCAGTGTTTACAATAAGGTCGAAATCGAATGCATTCATTTGAAAATGAGAAATACATGATTTTTTAATCTACTTATCAGGACCCCGAAGACCACATCATACAGTAAGCGAGGTCAAACGTCGTGTCAAACGTCGATCATCCGTGAGGCAAGACGGATAGTCACGTTTGAAAACAAACGTGGCGGGTCTTGCCCCCAGTGTGAGATACAGGTTAAACACTGGATGTCAATAATGAGTGGAGAGATAAGCCTGACATTTGCTTGATGGTCATAAACCAGAAACTGTGGTACCTCTACATACTAAAGTGCTACTGTATAATTACCTGCAATTGAATTGCTAACAGAATTTAAGCTAGAACTTGCTATACTACAGCAAATGTTCTTAATGCATACAGGTTTACGGTATTCGTACACTGCCAGCCACAGGCTTGGCCCACTACTCTAAGTACACGAAACTGAAGCCGGAAGGCAAAGACGACATCGAACTGGACCTTAACAACCTCGCCATCAACTAAAGCAACCCACTGGATCTTCAAGAGAACGGACTTATTAGACTTGACCTGTATCATTACGCATTACGAGACTCAATCCGTGTAACTAAGAACGCTCACGATTATCGCAAGAACAATGACCAAGATGTTTTTTTCTATTTTTTTTTGGTACGTTTATCGAGCAGTACATGAGTTGTGAATAAATACAGACTATATCTTTATTTTACAGAAGCGAACAATGAATTAGCAGTTGTTTTACCGGAATTGCACGGACTCTCTCTCCGTGCCGCTTACTCCCCCCCTACTCCTCCTCCTCCTCGTCATCCTCCATCTCCTCCACCTCCTCCTCCTCATTCTCCGCCTCTTCCAACGCTGCCGCTTCCTCATTGCTCAAGGACACGCGAAGCTCGTCGCTCGGCTTGCGACAGAAGCGTACAGGGCATTCGTCCGACAAAGAAGACGAGTCTTCACCCTTCGACTTGCTAGACTCATCGTCAGCGTCGGAAGAAGAGTTCTCCTCTGCTGCATCGTCCACGAAAGGGTTGCCGGCCTCAACGACCTCCCCACCTCCATCGACACCTCCAATTTCGTCACCGAACGGGTTGTTCTCGACATCTTGGAAAGATGGCAAGCTCGACTCGATCACGCAACGACGTCTACGAGACTTGTACGTGAGGGCAGGCAAGTGACCGTCATCGCGCTCCTCAACCTCCAGGGACGTATCTGGGGATAGTCCAGACTCGGCACCCTCGAACTCGCCTCCATCATTGATGAACGAGGACTCGTAGCTGTCGTTAGAGACGGGTGTCGCGTGGATATCGTCGACGAACTGAGCGACGTCGCCTCCACCGTGCTCGCGGTCAGAGCTAAGCTCGATCACAGAGGGGGCTCGCTTCCGAACGTGTTTCAACGGAATGGAGGGGGAGGAAAGGGAGATTACACTTTTCGTATCGGACGGGGTGGAGTTCAACTCGATGGGTGCTAGTAGATCGTAGTGAGCAAGCAACAACAAGTGATCTAGGACTTCAACTTACCGTTCGCCGTTCCGAGTTCGAAGTCCGAGTCATCGAGCTCTGAGAACTTGGGAGTTTGGCGATCGTGAAATGTCTCTGGAATCCTTCTAGTCAGTACAATGCAGAGTAAAGTACGCGCGACGTACTCTTCTGAATGATTGGTGCTGGGCCTGGAACCGTCTTGGCTGGTTATAATGCAGTAATGAGCACAACAACAAAACAAAAAAAAAACTTGAACTCGTACCATCCTCAGCAATCGTAGCCGGAACTGGAGGCAATACGACACGCTCTGAATGAAAAAAAATCAGCACTACACTGAAGCAAATCCACCAACAACTTACGTTCGCGGACAATTGGTTCTGGAGTAGGAGGAACGACGACGATCATCTCCTCGACCTCGGCCTGTGAATCAGGGACGGGAGGAGCCTGAGCCGGTCCATCCACCATCACAACTCCTGGTTCTGCTGCATCGACCATGACGAGCTCACCCTCTCCTGTAGCTGCACCTCCCTGTTCTCCGTCGTCGTCGCCGTCCACGACCATCCCGACTCCACCAACCTCTTCAGGAACCGCAACCTCCGCAACTGCCTCTGCAACCTCAGCAGCTGCAACCCCCGCACCCTCCGCAACCCCCGCAACCTCCTCAACAGCCGCAACCTCTGCAACAGCCTCTGCAGCCTCCTCTGCAGCCTCAGCAGCAGCAACCGCCGCAACCGCTTCTGCAATCTCTGCAGCCTCTGCAGCCTCTGCAGCTGCGGCAGCCTCTGCTGGCCCGTACTCCACGTTGTCAAGTCTCTTCTGCGTTCATGATTGATAGTCGACAAGTCGGAGTTTGATGAGCAAGTTCTGATAATCAGTGAATTTGTGTTGGCGATGCACTTCGAAACCCTCAGCGAATTGGACGGCGCTGTAGAATTCTTTGGATTTGTGGTCTAGGAACTTCTTGACGTGCTTGCATAGTGCAGACTTGCCAACGCACAGCCTGTTGCAGCCTAAGATGGGACACTTGAATCGTCCGTCTTCCCCGTAAATGATGATGTAAAAATCTGCAAGGAACGAAGGAAAGTCGTCAACTCAAGAGAACGAGTAGAGTCACATACCGTCGATATCAAGGATCATGATATCAGAATGGAAGGTCAACATGTGTCCGCATGAAGTCCCAGAACCAAAAGGTCATCGTGCACCTATCGGCGGGGCACTTCAACCGGGTATCCGACTGTTCACGACGGTACACAATAAGCATGCCGTTTTCGTTGCTGTGAAACAATGCATCAACCGCATGAGGTACGTCGATACAACACTTCACTTACTATCGATGGTTCATCTTAACGTTCTGCTGTCGTAGGGAGGTCGAGATGGGGGCAGGAAGCAAAGGGTGATCGACGACTTCAAAGCGTCGCTGGCTTATAAGAAATAGGTACAAAGATCCTCCCACTTCTCTGTCAAAAAAACTTCATTCAGGGCGTACCCTTCTTTCATAGCAAATTCGATGTCATCTTGTTCCAAACCGCCTAAGCGAACGATATGTCTAAAATACAGGATATTCTGGTAACTCTTCAATAAGCTCGTACGCGACCCCAAACTGATATAGCACTTTGTAGGCGTTGATCACAATTCTTCCTGTCCGTTGTCTACTCAGCCATCGAGAGTAATCCTCGAGTTTCTCAACGGAGACAAAAGTTTTGTTGATGGTACAGAAAATACCCTCGCAAAAGATGGGGAGCATGTACGCCCCATATAAGAACGGCTTCACAATGTTGTCCAGTCGATGCTCGTCTCTAACGCGGTCGATGAGATGGTCTTGGATGTGAGCCTCGGGCAAGAAACACTTCCAGCATCGCTTATGGTCCTGCACTTTGAACTTTATGACTTTGTTCTTGAAGGCCGTCGCGTATTCGGAACTGTCGTTTGTGAGAAGACGGCCTCCAATCCTCAACCGGCAACCTGCTGGCAACTTGTGATGTACACGTTCACCTTCCTTATGTCCACCCTCTTGCATAGTATCAAGCACATAGCATACAGAACAGCATCCTCTCTCCAACGTTATCTCGCAAATTGTGTTCGCAACGTCCACCACCTTGCGCATTACCGTGTTCTGTTTGTCTGCAACCTCTTTCTGCATCATCGAGTTCTCTTTGACTTAGAGTAGTGGGCCAAGCCTGTGGCTGGCAGTGTACGAATACCGTAAACCCGTATGCTTTGAGAACAATTGCAATACATTCCAATTTGCGATCAGAAAATCAATTGAGTTGATCTAGTTTCTGCTTGAAAAAGAAAGCGTGCCTGCAAGATTGGTTCGTCCAGGAAATTTCGTCCCACCAGGGCGATTGTTCCGGTGTTTTTGTTATTTCGGGGGTTTTGTTTTTTTGATGAGTTCGGCGCTAACCCAGTGCTTTGTTCTTGAGCAGAGCGTCGATCTTGTCGGACGTTCAGAATAAATCATGAAGTCAGCGAAGGTGCGCAGCTATTTTCTTACACCAGCCTGGAGTGGGCCATCGCATGCGCGTGGCAAGGACCGATTTGCTTTTACATTTGTTTTGATGTCCGCTTGCATTGTTAGAAGAGATGTGGAGGATGCTTCTATACTTTGCAGTATATGGTGGTGCAGATCTGTTTCCGGTGACTATGAATAATTTTGTTGTTGCTTGTTGTATGCAATGATCCTTGATATTCGTGATTTCTGCCTGTACCCATTCCGTCATGGTACCACATATGCTGATTTTTGTCGATGTAAGTTGACGTGAAATGGTTTTCTCCGTGGTACATCAAGCCTCTCAGATGGTATTCGTGTGTTTCGGTCCCAATTTTGAATTTTA
>KQ086311.1:0-19254 GCA_001020605.1 Schizopora paradoxa
TTGGTTTCCTCAGTCTTCTGTTCCTTATTTTTGACTTCATCTGGCTTCTTACCACCGCCCATGATGAAATTATATCAATGAGTTCAAATGCAGCTCAATGATTCGAGTTCAATGTGCAACTCAGAGAAATTGAGTTCAGGTGCAACTCAATAAATTGAATTCAAGGGGCAACTCAAATAGAGTTCAATTAACAACTCTGTTCAGCAAAGAGTGCTGTACAGTGGGTAGCAAATAAAACAAACAAGTAGAGATCTTAGCAAGATATCCTATGAGATAAGTATCTTACGTCGTCCACCAGAATTGTAAGAGAAAGCAATATATCTGGAAATGGACAGCTTATTTAAGCAGTCAAAAATACCAAATATGGACGCCTGGAAAAGGATTGCCTTCTAGAACAATTTACAGGAGTGACTGTCCTATAAGCAGTGGATAAAACTAGTGCTCAAGGAATAGAAGCCAAGCTAATCTCTCTAGATGAATGTAATTAATTTGTATGATCACTTACTTCACTAAAAATGCTGCAAAGTGATTCAAGATGGAAGTCTTGAATTACTGGAGTTTGCTTTAAAGATATTTGGCCAGAAGCTTCAGTCTTTGGCAATCTAATAGAGCTTTAATTCAAACTGTCACTTACGATTGATTTGCTGGCGCCAGAGCGATAAGCTCGATGACTGTAGAAATCAAGGTAAACCTTCTGCTTCTAATAACTCAATCAGTGAGATCAGAGCACGAGCTCGATGATGTATGAAAGAGGTCAGTTCAGCAGCTCTTCTTAGTCAATCAAAACTTGACTGGATTTAGAACGTCAGTTATAGTGCCGATATCTTAAGAACAGGATCTTGCTCGCAAGATAATTCAAGTTAGACGGGTTCTCCCGGCGTCTGGAGCTTGAATACCAAGTTTACAATGTGGTACAGCGTTAGCTGGTGCAAGGAATACCACGCTTGCGGGGGGTTTGAAGTGCCGATATTCTCAGGCAGCTGGTTTACGCGTTGAGCGAGATCTGTGTAGTAAAATGTGGATAGTTATTCTATCTACCGCTGGAGAGAGCTCCTTATATACATGTCTGGCAGGCCGTGGGAAACTTCTGTCCATGACTCATAACTAATCCAAAAACCAGAGAAATACTCTTGGGAGTCATTCAAGAGGTCTAAATGAGTCATATCATGACTCATTGCAGCTCAGTTGACTCATAATGACTAAATATCAGTCAGAACCTGACTATATGCTAAGTCATTTGCTCAAGTGAGTGCAGGACATTTTTACCTAAGTCATTTCCTCACTCATGACTCAAGTTCTCTGGTAAGATGACTCCTGAAAGAAATATATACAAGCTAAATAATACAAGTGGAGTCATACTAAAGTACAAACAAGTCATCTTGGGCAAGTCCAATAATATTGCCATGCAGTCAATCAGTCAACCAAGCAAGCAGTCAAGCAATCAGATACTCAGGCAAGTCCAATATTATGCCTATATGTTGATCAGAATAAAACAAATATATCTAACCTTGACCTTAGACTATGCACTTGTACTTCGGTTAGAGTCGCGCTGCCGAAACAGGAGACTTTAGTAAGCAGACAAAAGAATAACGATAATATTCCTTACACTCAGCCACACCCACACCTCATCGCGACCCATCTGGCTTCGAGGTGAACATCCTCGCCGCACAAGACCTGAAAGTCGAGGTGCTGGACGCGCGCGACCGTACTCAGAGGCAGGCAAATCACGAGAGCGGCCATAGCGGCTATGGCAACCCACACGTCAAAACAGAAGGGAGTTCTGCCACGGGCCTCACTCAGGGACTGTCTGAGGCTCAAGGCCAGCGAAGCAACCCTGTAAAGTCAGAGGGGAACCCACCACCTGACCTTACGCAGGGACTGCGTGAGGTCGATGGAGCTGGGACGTCCGAACATCAAGACGCACCCAGGTTCTTTGCCGCTCCTCCAAGTGCTCCAGAGAGGACTGATGCACCTGCTCACTCGCTTGATGTCCGGGCTACGACGTTCAAGACACTGGACGAAGCTAAAGCAGCGATCCTGGCACACGAAGAGAAGCGCGGCTATCAGTGGAGGATGCAGAAGTCCGAGTTGGACAAGAACAAGGAAGTTAGAAAGATCGTCTTGGTTTGCAGGTGTGCAGGTGTTCATCAACCTGTCCATTGCCGCGATATTGACCCTAGCCAATTAAGAGAGGGCACTTCCGTGAAGACAGGTTGCAATGCGCGCGCCAACCTCCTTCGAGTGATTGGCGGGGCCCACATAACTCGATACGATACCGAACACAACCATCCCAGAGAGCTCGCTCCCGGGGGCAAGGCACGTAAACCCCCGACACTTGAACAGAAGAGGGCAGTCGCAGAACTCGATGCGCGGGGGAACTTCACGCATCAGCAGATGAGTATCGCACTTGCCATCACGGAACCCGATCATAACCTCGAGCCACGCCAAATGACGAACCTGATCAACCAAGTACGAGCCGAGCGGCGGGCGGAGGTACACGTTTTCGCTGGCGGCGACGTCGAATCTCTCCTACAATACATCAACGAGCGCAACGAGCAAGGCGAGGGGTGGTTCGTTCGCATCAAAGTCGACGACGAAGGGAAGATCATCGCTATCTTCTGGCAGTCAGCTCTGCAGAGAGAGCTCTCCATTCGATTCTCCGACATCCTCATCAACGACAATGCCCAGAATCGTAATCAGTACATGTACGCGCTCAACATCGGTATTGGAATCGACAACCTTGGAATGAGTAGAAATCTATTCTACGCACTCCAAGCTCGCGAAAACGGAGCGCTGCACGTCTTCGTTATGCAGTGCCTCCGCGACTCGACGGGACGCTCTCCCGAATCCGTGTTCTCCGATAGAGATGCGGCACTTGCGTATGGCGTGAGTCAAGTGTTTCCCGACGCGACTCACTTCACCTGCCTTCATCATATGCTTGGAAACATCGTTGATCACGTCCGCCCCGCCGCGAACGGTCAAGCGGGGTGGGAACGATTTCTACAGCTCTTCTGGGCTGCGTATCGCGCAGTGTCTCCAACCGAGTTCGAGCGTCTATGGGGTATTCTGGTAGCAGAATTCCCTGGGTGCAGCGCTTACCTTCAAGACGAGCTTTACCCAGCTCGTCGGCAGTGGGCATGGGCATGGGTTGGAAAAGAGTTCACTGCCGGAATCCGTACGAATGGCAGGGCCGAGTCCGAGAACCGAGTGAACAAGCTTCTAGGTGGGCCTAAGAAGACCATCTTTGAACTTTTCCTCGCCTTGAACGCCTGTTCCGAGGAGCAGAAATTGAAGGAGACTGTCGAAGTGAGACAGACCGCTCGACATAAACACGATGCCCCGATCGAGCAGGTTTTCCCCGGCCCACTTAACATGCTTCGAGCACACGTCGGGCCCTTCGCGCTCCAAACCTGCTATCGCCAGATGGAGGCGAGCATGTACTACAATGTCGAAGTCATGAAGAAGCCTGAAGGTCGCGAGGCTGACCCTTGGGTAAGTGAAGTCAAATACCTTACGTCTGACGGAACACTAATATTGTCTATGAAGGATGCGAGTATGGTCACGCGTGAAAGCGAACCCGGGTTCCAATCGGACGATAGGGGGAACATCGTAAGTATTTGACTTCCGACCTGCGCGTTTACAGTACTAACTGTCTTCCCAGATGCATGACGACCATCCTTACCTCGCCGTCGCATATATGATGACCGAAGCTCTCCTCCGAAACCTTGTTATCCAGTACATCCTCATTATCCGACATATCTCGTCGGGCGCAGTGCACTTCCAAATGGTTCTGGACAACGGTCGCATCATTTGCGACTGTGGGATGTTCATGAACTTGGGTGTGCCATGCCGACACTATTTCCGTGCTCTCCGAGCGATTCGCGACCTCTGGTTTCACGTCAGTCTAATTCGAGCAAGGTGGTACATAGATCCGGAGATGGACGTCGACACGGTGCCCTTCATTATGTTTAACGGCACCATCCAGGAGGGCAACCGCGATATCCGTCTGGTCCCACCCCCCCTCAGGAACAACCCTCTAGGCTCGCTGGCGTCATCCGTCGACTTTTCTGGACACGCGATTACAGCACAGAGGCTTTCGCGACGCCAACCCACTGCACGCGGTCCACCGACATCGCGCGGCCAGGTACACGCTCTCGACGAGGACTCGCGCGACTCTCAAGCACCTCCGTCAACCCAGACCATATCCTCCCGCCAAGTGTACCACGAGGTGCAGGCAGCAATCCGCCCGATCCTGTCCACGGTCCAGACTCAGGACCAGCTTGCCAGCCTCATCAGCGCGTTGAACAGCACTCAGCGAGACCAAGAAGAGATGATGGCTGAGGGGCGAGTTCGCGATCCTGTCGTTGTGCGTCATCGAGGCAAGCCTCGCACTGCACGTATCACCTCCGGACGTGAGGGTGCTCCGCGCGGTGGGGGCGGCCCTCGCTCCTTGAGACCTCGTCCTACCGCCAGGTCCGCCGCCGACCAAGACTATGTTTCTGGTGATGACGCGGACGACTCGGACGGTGACGGCGCTGCCGAGCGGTCTCCTCCTAGGAAAAAGGCTCGCTCGTACAGATGTGGTATCTGCCACGAGCAGGGACACAACCGGCAGCACTGCCCTACTATTGCAAACAGGTAGACGTAGTCGTAGTTAACTGTTTCTTTTGTTTCTCTTAACACTCAATACATCTGCTTTTGGCTCCCCCGCTCTTTGTGTGACCACCTCGCCGCGGGACTTAAGGGGGAAAAAAGGCTCGAAATTCCTGCATATATGCACTATTTTATTTGACTTATACTTTTACAGGTTGTTGAGATGCCGAGATGCCGTACCAAAACTCCGCCTGAATACCCCTAACCGCAACCCCCAGTGCTGAACGTCGAGGTGGTTGCGTGACACCTTTTTTGTTCAACTGGGGGTGCCAAACAGACACGTCCATATATCTTGCCCTGTTTGAAGCATTCAAAAAGGGCTATAACGAACGTATTTTATCTTTCTTTTCGTCGCTTGGTTCAACGAATAACTGGTAAGAAGAGTGAACTAGTGAACGTCTTCAGATTGGAATTTGGCGGAAGCGACTTCAAGTCGTTCGGAGTTGTTCCGAACCCAATGGGTTACAATCTTTGAAATCCTCGATTTTCTCGTTTGATCCGTCTCGCGTGATTTTCTGCAATTTTCTGAGTAACGATTACGCTTGCGTGTGATCTTCGGCTTGGACAAGGAGTCTTGAAGAAGAACCTCACAAACTCGAAGCACAAATCAAGTCCAGAAAAGGAAACCTACAATGCGTGAAAACGGCGTACCGCCACCGTCGTACGCGTCTTCGAATTCGCCGCCATGACTTTCCACTTCAGCATCCTCTTTACTGACGCCTGATCGCGCAACTTGAAGTATGCATAATATGACTAAACTGGCGACATCGTACGATGGGAGGAATTCGCAGAGTCATCCTCGGGAACTTCTGGAGTTTGACCTCGAACTCGATGGATGCCGCTCTTCTATATATCTTGTTGGGATCCGCAAAGTTTTTGCATTCGGGAAAAGGAACTACGAAAACCCCTTCCATCACCCGCTATCAAATATCTTTACTACAGTCTCACCGCTCGACTCGAAAGCGTAACATCCGACTTCAAGTTCAACATGAACTTGAACCTCGACGAGATCGACGAGCTCGCAAAACTCATATCCTCTTCGGTTTCAACTCTGAAGAATCTGCAGCAAAGAAACTCGAACGATGCGAAAGGCGATAAAGATGAAGGGGAAGGGGATGCAGGTAGGATGCGCTTCGCGTGCTTGTGCATCACGTCGGCTGCCGCTCAGCTTATGACCCTCGTTCGGTCACCCGAGCAGGTTGTGTTTGACATGGCTATGTCTGTGAGTAATTCAATTCTATGCTCTTTATCTACTTAATGTAATAGAACTCCATAGTTCCACTTGCCTTCGGCCCTCCGCCTCGTAATCGAATCGCACGTTCCTGAAATATTAAGAGCAAAAACCGATGGTGCAGGCGCCCATGTAGACGAGATCTCCAAAATCAACGGCGTAAACGCACAAAAATTAGGTATGCAATTCGAATGCTTTGCTTTGCTATATTACCTGACGAGTTTATGTCACAGGGCACGTATTGCGATTACTCGCGACGCATTATGTATTCGACGAAGTGGAACCAAACGTGTTTGCGAATAATCGGCTATCTGAAAGCATCGATACAGGAGTCCCCCTCGATGAAGTCCTCCCTCGACCGCTTGAAAAGTATGACAGCAAGAATGGAGGATTTGCAGCGCTTGTTGCCGTAACGTACGCTGTTTATTTTCAAATCCTACAGTAATGCATCGCTGAATAATGACGTGCATCACAGTACACACGAATCAATGAGAAACGGGTTGTTTATGACCGACGCTCTGATGGACTCAACGTTGACGAATTCGTTCCTGCCTGAAGACTCTCCTTTCTCACTCGCTATGTGGCCTGGCTCGACATGCTTTGGCGTCGCAGACCAAGTGGATAAACCGGCGAAAAAGAAAGTAATGAAGCGATTGGATATGTTCGAGTGGATGAACACGACTCCTGAGAACCGTTGGCGACTGACTCGCTTTGGGAATGCGATGGAGGGAGTGAGTCGACTTACACCTCCAGATGCGATTATGAAAGGTGCGTGCAGCACATTCCTGCCTTGCAATATTTCTTACTGGCAATCAGGCTTTCGGTGGTCGGATCTTCCCCCTGATAGTATCGTTATCGATGTTGGTGGAGGGATAGGATCGGCTTCTCTTCCCATCGTAATGCACACACCAGTGAAGCTGATGATACAAGACAGAGGTATAGTCTTAGAAGATGCGACGAAGGTATATACATATTAGTTACTTTGGGATTCCTTTGACGCCATTTTAGTACTGGCAGGAGCACTGTCCGAAAGCCCTTGATTCCGGAAGGGTTTCATTCGTCGGTCTGTCTCCTTTTTTGTTTTTTTTTTGTTTCGACTTCGGCTCATCATAGAGTTATTGCTGTGTCGTTTAACAGATCACGACTTCTTCAAACCACAACCCTCAATTACAGGTGATGGTTATCCGACCGTTTTCCTTCTCCGAATGATCATGCATAATTGGGCGGATGAGCACGCGAAGATCATACTCAAGCACATTCGGGGCGCTGCGAAGGATACGACAAAATTGGTGATTGTTGACGGGCTCTTGGAAACTGCCTGTCGCACTGGTGGCGGAAGCTCTCCGACGACGAACAAATTACAGGGGGATAAGAAAGGGGTGAAGCCTTCGCATCCTCTCCTGTCTAACTGGGGTGCTGCGAATGGAATGGCATACAAATTTGACATCCAGGTATATGCGCATCAAATATTGCATTACTCGACGGTCTATTTGAAACTTGATACTTAACAGATGTTGTGCAACCATAACGCAGGGGAAAGGACTCTCGATGAGTTCGACAAATTGCTCGCGGAGACGGGTTGGCGTATCGTTGAGGTGTATCAGTCTCATCAAAGTTGGATGCCGCAAATAGTCGCCGTTCCAAATGGATCCTGATTACGGGTAATACTAGCAATAGTGTATCGCGTACAC
This sequence comes from Schizopora paradoxa, assembly GCA_001020605.1. Lineage (NCBI taxonomy): Eukaryota > Fungi > Basidiomycota > Agaricomycetes > Hymenochaetales > Schizoporaceae > Schizopora > Schizopora paradoxa. Next base: position 7,576 of record KQ086311.1, read on the forward strand.
TACGCCCCTCATTTGAAAGCCATGCCACTTTACCATGAGGAGTCGATGTGGACTTGGACCGCGACAGGCCTAGGTTTTATCGCTTCAAATTGTGCGGAGTCGCGGTACTTCCGTCGTAGCCCCATGTTGGCATTTCGCGATCATCGGTACCTGCTATTTGCCTATCCATGCTGTTATTCCGTCAGGCAAACTAATCGTGATTACTTGATCGCGGTACAAGAGCTCTCACCTGTATAAATCTAGACATCGAGTCGCCGCTTGAATTACCAGTGGTTGGCGGAGCGAAACCGAGTTTTCGATAATTCCTCGGATCGACTTGGAGCTTGGGATACTTTTCCGTGAGTTGAATTTTCTGTATGTCAATGCCCTACTTACCACTCCACTTCCAACAACAGTGACATCAATGTCTTGTTCTGTTCCTTGACAATCAATGACGGCGGACCTAGCAAACAGACCCGGGTTGACCGTCGTTCGAAATTGAGAATTGCCTTCATGATGATGACATGTCAACATGGGATCCTCCTCCTAACGTTACAGCGGAGGTGCTCATGTTCACTGGCAGGAACTCATTATGAACATCTCGTAACACTAACCTTATAACCAACGGCGAACTCGATTCGGTTTTGCAGCAGAAATGTTGGTGGTGCTCGAGCGGTGCCCAAACGCATGATCTGAAGGCCGCGATGGACGGACGGTGGGCGTTCTCGATACCTCTCGTAGGTTTCATTAATGACACCTAGAGAGTATAAGAACGAGAGGCGAAAGCCCCCATCCAACAACAGCGCCTTGAGAGGTTTGCTACCAGACCTCAGTCGCATGCATTCCGCTCGCACCATGCTTGATTTATTCATCCTCGAATATCGCACATATTTCAGCACATTTATTCCGCTATGCGTCATCATTCTAATCCTACTGCGTCGACGAGCAAGGAAGCCCCTACCCCCAGGACCTCGACGTTGGCCTATTATCGGAAACATTTCTGATTTCTCCGAGGGCTTGGATGCGACGCATTGGGCGAAGCACAAAGACGTATACGGCAAGTCTTCGCATACCCACCAGCATTAAAGAATTTTAATAACCTATAATTAGTAGGCCCTCTCAGTTCCGCTGAGGCTTTTGGGAAGACGTTTATCATCGTCAAGGACGCAAAGGTTGCCTCTGACCTTTTGGACCAAGTCAATTACTCCCACCGGCCGATCTAGACTTTCAACGGGAAATTGTCAGCTTTCCCCCCCTCTCTATTCTACCTTTCTTTAATTCTTGAATGTAGATGCGGCTTCAGGGTCGTTCCATCCATGAAACCTCCAGGAGTACAGTGGCGAACCTTCCGTAAACAATTTTACAGTACTCTCGGTACTCGAACCTCGGTATCGGTGTACCATGACATGTTGGAGTTTGAAAGCCGAATGCTCTTGTTGAACCTCATGAAGTCCCCGGATGATTTCTTCAAGCATCTCCAGACGTTAGTATCATTTCTTCATTCTTAATTTTCACGCTGTGCATCACACTAAGCTACAGCTCAGGTATGCTGGGGCTACGACCCTCAACTTATGTTTTGGATACTCCGTTTCACGCCATGGAAGCGATCCCCTGGTCAAGCTTGCCAGAGCTGCAGACAACGCTTTCGACGAGTCCATAACCAAGATGTGGATGGTTGATCTGCTCCCTTTCTGTGAGTTAATATGTGCTTTGAAGTCAGAGGAGATATTTTACCAGGTATACATTTTCAAGTGCAATATGTACCCGGTTGGCTACCTGGTATGGGATTCAAGGAAGTCGCTAAACACATCGCTTCTGTCTTCCAAGAGTTCAGGGATAGGCCGTTCGATTTTACGAAAGTTCAATTGGTCCGTCACTTTTTGTGAGGGTCGTTAAAGTTACTGAAATTTTAGAAAGACCAAAGGCAAGGCGCCTGCATCCTTTGTCGCAACACAGCTCGAGAAAAGTTCGGGTAGCAGCGAAGAAGAGGAAGTCATAAAGTTGACGGCCTCTGCACTTTATGCAGGGGGCTCTGATACGGTGAATAAAGTCATACGCCGGCATCTGATTCGTGACAAATGACCTGATGTTATTTTCAGACCGTCGCAGCCTTGGAAGGGTTCATGCTCGCGATGACGCTGAACCCCGAGATTATCCGGAAGGCGCAGGCGGAGATCGACACGGTCGTCGGTTTGGATCGCCTGCCTCAAATATCGGACAGACCGAGAATGCCTTACATCGACGCAATCATGAAAGAGGTTTTGAGGTGGCAAGTCCCTGTCCCGATGTGTAAGAATCACCTCTTTTATTATGGCTACTGACCTATCGACTTACGTGCACGTCCAAGCTCTACCTCGGGCGACTAAAGACGAAGACGAATACAATGGCTATCGCATTCCTGCAGGTTCGACAGTCTTACCGAATATTTGGTGAGTCTCTTCCTCCCACCAATTTCCAAGCTCGTCGATTTCTTTAATGTAGGATGATGTGTCATGATCCATCACACTACCATGATCCATTCGAGTTTCGACCTGAGCGCTTCCTCCCAGACGGCGAACGAAAAACCGAACCCGACCCCAAGCGTTTGGTATTCGGGTTCGGTCGAAGGTACGATCTTACCTCTCTGGAAGAGGAGCTCGTGCTTGACGCAACGACGTTTTTTTAGAATCTGCCCGGGCAAGGAGTTCGCCGAAGCCTCTTTGTTTATTGCATTTTCGATGATTTTGGCAACTTTCGACATCTCGAAGGCACAGGATAAACTCGGACGGGAGATCGTTCTTCGCGTTGAAAATACTATGGGCGTCCTCAAGTGAGCCTTTGTGTTAACGTACTGTGAATCTCGTGTATCCTAATGCCAATTCGCTAGCCATCCAAAGAAATTCGAGTGCAGGATAGTCCCTCGGTCAGAAAATGCAGTGGCATTGATTAAATCTGTGAAGAACGAGACTGCGTACGACTTGGATGACTCCGGAAATTTGCCTCCCTCCAATATCTATTGAGCATTGCTAACACTGGAAAGTGATCTGTTATCCTGTATCTCCATTATATCCTTTCTGTGCAATTCTGATGCTGTGCTGAATACGCCTAATTGTTTGAATTTTAACGTCGTGACGATCACGACGTGTGCGCTTGTTGCTTGTTGTGTCGTCGCGTCACGGAGCGGGGAAATATCGTCGGGCGACTCCTCTGTGTGCCGTCGGTGTGCGGCAGCACGATCTCTTCGTGCGTGGGCCTTTGTCAACGATGTAGGGACGTACGAATGTCCGACGAGCGACGCGTCGAACTCGTCGTTCGTGTCTCCTTCCGTTCACCCTCGCCCCACTTCTCTCGCAAACCGTTGTCTTGAAGCCGTCCCTTCCGATCTCCCAACGCGAAGACGGGACGTATCGCCGTCTGCCGAGTAAGGTTTTGATGACGAGCTTGCTGCTCGTCGAGGTCGTCGCGGTGTGGTATGGGGACGTTCGAAATGCGGGCACTGGCAGCTGCTTTCGCGTGCGCCGAAACGCAAAGACGGGACGTATCGACGTCCCGCGAGCAAGCCTTCGACAGCGTGCCGTGTGCGAGCTTGCTGATGGGCGTGGTCATCGGCGTGCCTCGACACGTCGTAATGGACGTATTGACGCAGGGCGTGCCTCCCCAGCACGCAGCGCGTTTCGTTCGCGCTGAACACGGTGCATTGCACCCCACACCGACGATGTAGGGATGTATCGACGCCCGACGAGCAACGTCGCGGTGACGCACGCCAACGCTGTTCGTTCGTTCAACCGCACGCCGCACGTCTTGCACGCAGGAGTCGGGAGTCGGAGGCGTTGAGTTGGGAAGGGAGGTTGCAGAGGGAGGTGGTTACTTCTCTGGAGACGAATCATCTCGTGAGTCTTAATATCATGCTCCATAATGCTACGTTACTCACCTTCGATGTTGTAAGGACGTATCGTGCGCGGGCGAGCAACGTTGACACGACGCCATGTCCATCTCCCTCCACTCTTGCCCTACACGTCACCCGTCTCGTCCCCTCCATCTCTAGTTACCGTGCCGTGCCCCATGGCAATGTAGGGACGTATCGACGTCCGGCGAGCAGCGACATGGCCCGCCGTATCATCTGCGCCGTCGTCCCTGCCCCTGCTCCTCTGCATGTCCAGCATCCAACGGCGCCCCGACGACGACGTTACGCGATATTTCGACATATCGACGTCGCGCGAACAACGTCGTGGCTCCTAACGTGGACACGACGGCGCCGCCTCTCTCACCGCCCTCGTACGCACGAAGACGTGCCATATGGACGTCGGGCGAGCGACGTAGAGGGAGAAAGCGCGACATGGCACGCCTCAAGGACGCATGGACATCTGGCGAAACGCATCGTCGAATATTCGACGAGCATGCATCGCGTTCCCCCACGAGATAGCGACGCTCGCGGAGAGGAGGACTCGGCTGGCCGATGTAGATATGGATCGTCGGCGGGGGAGCGTGGTGTAGAGGAAGGAGAGAGATTCGGCGTTGAGTTGGTTTTGTGAGTACAATACTGCTTTATTCTAAAGAACGCGCAACTCACCTCAATGAAGTCATTGACACGTCCTACACGTCCCAATTCCTCCCGTCGTTTCCCTCACACTCATTTTCGTGCTCGATGGACCCGCTGATGAGGAATATGTATGGGAGATGCGTCGATTGTCGTATGGACGATGTAGGGATGGATCGGAAGCTGGAGAGCAATAGGCGAGGACGCGATGGAGCCAGTGTATGGGTGTCATCGGTATATATCGAAAGCTGGAGAAATGGGTAAGCACATCGAACATCCGTGTACGCTACGCCGTTACTGACCTAGTTCTTCGAAAGGGGACTGAGTGCGACCTTTAAACTCAAACAATGGACGGAAGAAAGAGGATGGAGAGGCAACCTCTCTGCGGAGACGACGGGGATATGCAAGGGAGAAATCGTCGCTACGGTACTTGACGTCGTCGTCGGACTTTTGCAGCGCCGTGCAGAGGTCCTGCGTCGTCCTCGAAGACGACTGAGTGACATGATTTATCGGACCCAGACACTGTGAACGGAGCTTTGCTCACTGTACTGTGTACAGTCGACGACGCACGAATGCCTCTGGTCATCCTGTTTATGGTAAGCGAACCGCCTTTCGAGGCCATTCTCCACATCCGGAACAATAGCACCTCCCTCTGCCCCCCATGTCGTTTTCGCTCTCGCGCGATGCGAATGCTCGCTCGGAACTCGATTGCATTAAACTACACATAACGATCAATGGCGACACATGCCCCGTATTTGAAATCCCAAGAGTTGATTTCAAGAATTTCACAACTTTCCCTCTGAAATGGCTTCGATTTCTCGGATTCACGATCTACGGGGCTGAAGGTCATATATCCCTCGCCGTAGACGGAGAACCGGTGAATGACTCAGTCGGGGTAGATGATGTAAATCTCCTGAGCAACACCTATTACTATGTTTCTCAAGGTCAATCAAAAATTGTTGATTTGAAGTTGAAGCAAAGGCTGACTCTTCCTTTCGTGAGCAGCTCCACCCAAGGTGTTCGATGTAATAAATGCGATGGACAGCCGTTCATCAGTTGGCTCAACATCCTCACTCCGAGATGGAAGCTTCAGAGAAAAGATCTTGCTCCGCGATGTTCGTTGCACAATGAATGCTACCCAAGATGTTCAAAAGTGCCACGCGTGCCATATAATTCCACACTCCAAAGGGGACGACGTACGTTCTCCACCTCAATTTTAATATGTACAATGTGTTCAACACCCCAATTATCCACTCAGTTGATCAAGGAGCTGACCTCGACGTATGCTGCGACGGACACAGAGATCGTCGATGATATAAACGATGTTCGGAACGGACTTTTACTCCACGAAAGCATACATCCGCTCCTGGATCACAGTGATGTAGCCATACTGAAGGTATGGTAAATGACAGGTCTCTTCCACACTAAATCGACTAATGGGCTTCTTCAGACTCCCAATTTTGCTATGCAACCAACTGATGTTCCAGGCATCTCGAACCAGGAAGAGCGCTTCACGTACCAGTGGTTCCCGGCGAGAAACCGCGTCGAAGATTCATTTAATCAGCAAATGCGGACTTTTCATAATGTCAACGCTTCCTTCCCCCGGGCCGGCAGCACCATAGATCTCAAGAAGCCTTCTGTCATACTTCTCAATGTCATGTACGCGACTTCCGCGTTGAAGGCATGGGGAATGGTGGATTTTGCAAGATTCATAGGAGGTGCCCTGCACGATGCCCCCGAAGGGCGTACAACCCGATCCGCTCAATCCAAGACTAATTTGAGTCCTAACATGCATATGTTGGGAGCAACAGCTTCTCCGAGCTTCAGCGCAACAAATACCGCCGGCCATACTGGAAGAGCAACTTCTGGAAGAACGTCGGGGAGCAGGAACGACCTTATAGACTTTGTGTATCAGATTCGGCGTAAAGTATTAGGCGATATTGAAGTCAACGCTGAAGAGATTGCAAAGCGCCGCAGCACTGAAAAGGTGATGGAGTGGTTTAGCAGAGCAGCAGGACCAACCAATGGAGTTTCAAAGAAATGATTTTTGGTGATTATCTTTCTCCTGTCATTTTGTTAAATCACCATTGATATCTCTTACAGTTTTCATTAATGTTGGGAGCTTCTGATCCTCCCACTGCATGTACTACTACTTCGAGAGAATGAAAAAATTACATTTGGGGTGTACCAGGGTCGAAGCTCAGGACCGATGACGCCACAAGAGAACGAGAGAGCACTGGCAGGTGAGCACAAAGATCGTCGAGTCAAAGAGACAGTCAGACTTGGGCGCTAGAGAATGCTTGGGGTTGGGAGGTGAGACGGGCGCGATTGAGCAAAGGACCTGACGGTATAGATTGAAATCTCCCGGCGAGGAGAGCAATTTCCGTACAGAATTGCTGTGAGTAATTTCTCTGTATTTGCATTCAACATGTTACTTACCTCACGAATGTCATCAGACAAACATGTTGCCATCGCCGCCGCCAATGACAACGTCAAAGCAACGTTGACGGTACGTATTGCGAACTCGCGGCGCGGAGAATCGAAATCGAACGCGTAGATCTGGTGAGTTATCTCTACTGTATTTCGATTGTGCTTGTCGACAACTCACCTGGCGATTACGCAGATCTCAGACGTCGTCGACGCCCATCCAACGTTGACGGGACGTATCAAAAGCCCCAGACACTCGCAGCCGGCGTGCGTATCGAAATCCCCGGACACACGCAGCTGGCGTGTTATCAAAGTCCTCGCCGTCTACGTCGTTTGAAAAAAGACGATGACGGTATGCATCGAAAGCCCTCGACGCAGTGATTAAATTGCGAGGCCTTGATGTTACGCGAACATCGGTGAGTGATTGATTAACACCTCAATTTTGTATTCGAGGAGGCCATGCTCACCTCCAAACAGACTTCGTGCCCTCGTTCGTAACGTTGCCGTCGCTGCCGCCATTGTCAACAAATGTTGACGGTATAGATCGAGAGCTCGGGACGCGAGGTGTCGATTCAGAGCATCTTGTTGCGTTGGTAAGTTCTTCCCTATTCGATTGTAGTTAATCATCACTTACCTTATGATTGTGAACGCAGATACGTCGTCGTCGGCACGAATTCTCAACGTCCACGCACATCCAACCCACCTCTTTACGCGCCGAACCCCTCCGCCGATCGAAAACCCTCATGGCCGTTTGCTGCGAAGACGGAAGATGCGCCGACGGCACGTTTCGAATGTGCGCGCCCATGTCGCTATTCGTCGTCGTCTCCGCACGCTTCGCCGCAACGTATCTAACCCGCGCGAGCGAGGGTCTCGCGTTGTCCTCAATGTCGACACGCCGTCCGTCCCTCTTTCCTCACTGCAGCAAGCGTCGTCGCAACGTATCGAGCACGCACAAGCAAGTGTGCCGCGTCATCCTCGATGACGCCGTGCCATGCCGTCCTTTCCTCTTCCCTCCATCCCATTTCCCTGCTGCTGTCCTATACCCAGTCGTCGACGCCGTCAAGAAAGCGTCGACGGTATATATTGAAAGCTCGTGGTGCGAGCAATCGATGCGTGCGTATCGACGCGAGACTGATGCTAATGGCAATATTAATGGGTAAGCTTTCAGATCGTGTTAATTTGATATGAAACTTACGTCAACTTCATGATAGAACGCCGTCCACCATTCTTCCTTCTTTTCACTTCGCCATCACGTCCCGGACCCAATCGTCGACGGTATAGATCGAAAGCTTTGGAGACGAGCTGTCGATCTCCACGCGCTTTCGAGACCCCAATGTACACGCCGGCGGGTAATCGACTCGTGTATTTGCGCGAAACAATAACTACAAGAGAGACTGGTGAGTGCTCCAATCATGTTCGTTAGACATCTAACTCACCTCGAAATCTTCAGAGCTCGCGATGACAAATACATATTGGAAGCCGCCGGCGTGCTGAATCAATTCGTGAGTACGTCGTTTTACTGCTTTCACTATGTTACAATGCTCACCTTCTGTTATTGCAGACTCACGGCTGTCGACCCTGAGACTTTGACGGTGCATATCGGATGCTCATGACGAGCTGAATTGATTAGGCGCATTTGTGAGTACATCATGTTCCATCTTCGATTCGATACAGTGCTTACCGGCGTATACATCATCTTGCAGTACGTTGACGGTATGTTTCGAAAGCGCTCGACGCGCTGAGCTGATTAGGTGAATTTGTGAGTACAAAGCCTTTCTATCTTCGATCCAATTCGATACTTACCTGCTGTAGAAGTGTTGACGGTATACATCGAAAGCTCTCGATGAGCTGAGTCTATGTGTACCCCTCAAGTACATCTTCCCTTCCAACCCTCCACCAGTCTTTCAAAGTCGATGACGGTATATAACGAAAGGGCTCGACACGCTGAGTCGAACGCGAGGGTCGTTGAGGACGAGCTGAATGCAGTGGTGAGTCCATCAACAGCTTACTTCGATTTGTTATGACGCTAACCTGCTGCTGTACAGGCGTTGATGGTATATATCGAGAGCTCTCGACGAGCTGGATGCGTCGAGATCGAGCAATGGACGTGAGTATAGTGTCAATGGGAACTTTGAAATGAGACTCACCTTCTGTCATCCCAGCTACCACCATCGTCGTCGTCCTCTCATGCGTGCCAGCGCCGTCGATGGGAGACACGTCGAAGCACTCGGTTGCCAGCGTGCATGAGGTCTGAAGCCACGACGAGAGGTGGACGCGCTGCAAGATCTTCCTTCGACCGCGGTGCCGTAGAGAGACGAGATTTGGTGCAGGTGAGTCCGTCATGAGAGCGAGGGAACATTACTACTTTTAGAGAATGAAAGAACTGCATTTGCAGCGAACTTCAAGTGCGCGACTCCGTACATGATGCATATTCTTTTCATGTCGGTAGACCGGTCGCAGGCCCGTACCGTCTGTGCACACCCGCAATCAACTTGCCATCTTGACTGCGATTGTCACGACGCTCCCAACCGCGACTCTATATGAACCGGGGAAGCTTTGAACGACTTTTGTAGCTTCTGTTGACAAGATTGGAAACATTGGTATGAGTAGAATGGCTGGAGTTGGAGATGAGGACGACGATGTGCGTAATGTTCGACTTCAACTTGAATCATCCTCTGTACTGACCACACATTTTGTGTAGGTATCTCTCTCGCTTTCGCAACGATTCTCTCCATCCGAGGACAAGGAAGACTGGGACTTCGGCCCCCAACCCGTTTCGATAAAGCAAGTGCTTGCATCCAAGCCTGACTCCAGCCACGGCCACTTCGTTTGCGACGGCCAGCAGATGCGATTGGTATATGATTTCTTTTTATGAATCTCATGCTCTACTTCTGAGGCTTCGATAGGTTACTCTCGTTGCTGCTGTCGTGAATACTCTCGACACATCCGATGGTTTGCGAGTCGATCTGCAGGACGGAGGCGAAGGTCTGGTTTCGGGTTATTGGAAGTTCAGGTCTATGAAACCTAGGTGAGCGTTTTAAAAGCATAAATAAGCTGCAAGAGTCACATTCATCCGTCGGTTTTAAGCTGGGAAGGGTTTGAACTGGAGAGCGGTTCGTACGTTCGAATCATCGGAAAGATTGTACAACCAGCTGGCGGTGGTCGACGCGATGCAGACACCGACTCGGACGCGTACGACCACCTTCCGAGGAACTATCTGAAATTAGATAGACTGCGGCTCGTCGCCGATCGGCATGAGATCTTCTACCATATCCTCGAGGTGTTGAAATTCACCAGAATGCGGCGGACTGGGTCAATACCAGTATGTTCTCATCATCTCGCTTGTATAGTTGTATGAGCCTTACTTTCGCTCGGCTGAATTTCAGGAGGTCAAAACAAAGACCAACGGATCTCAGATTGGCGAGCTCGTTGACTCGACCGGGCGATTGGGCCTGTCTGACTCGGAGACCGGGCGCAAACCATCGACGCAACAGAATCCATCGCAGTCGAGGGAATTTTCCTTCAATAAAAACAACGCTTTGGGTTTGACGGATAGCCCATTGCTCCGGGAGAGGGTGTCAAATACCAGCAAAGCATCAACGTCGAGCTTCACTCAGAGTAATCGACCATCTCCCCCTCAAGTATCACGCGAACTTGAAGTTCGAACCGCGAAGGCACCACAGCGTACCCTGTCAGGCCAGTCGACGCTCGTCGATTCTCCGATATCACAATCACCTGTTCGGACGCGCGCATCATCACCTTCACCACAAGATGCCGACCCATACTCTCATTTGAGCAATCTCGAACGAGCGATCCATCTACACCTCCTCAACGCAAAGGCGAATGGAACCAAGAAGTGTCACATATCATATCACGCATGGTGTTAAAACGTTTCATCGAAGTGCTTCTGATATCTCGTACATGTACGTCACAACTTTCCGAGATACTGTAGTATTTCGACCAACTGTTCAGTCACGCGTCACAAACGCAAAAAAACTCCTCGCGGATGAGCTCCGATTAGAGATCGAGGCTCATCGGGCTTCGTGAGGTCCCAAATTTGTGAACAGTTGGTCGAAATACTACAGTATGTCCAAAACCTGTCGGCTGATGTTTACGGTTCTTTAGTGCAGCTCTGGACGTTCTTGAAGACAACGGATATGTTCAAGCCACCGAGGAGTTTCATTTCGAACATGTGAGCAATGAGAAATCGCTCTACGAGTTACCCTCGACTATTACGCCGCCAGGGGGTTTTCCGTACTACTGAGGGGCTCTTTGCAAATGTTCTCTCTTTTGTACGACTTTATGATTATGATTGATCCTCTTCATTTTATGCAAGTCTTGCCGGGGACGTCAGGGATCCGGTTTTAAACAAATCCCGTCGGCAACGGGAAAGAGGTTTAAACCACGACATATAAACTACAATTAAACCACTTACAATGGCGGGTCTGGGACCTGGGGGGGAATCGAGCGGGGACAATTAAAATGATTTGGTTTAATTGACTTTCGGGCGAGCTCGTCAGACGGGTAGGTTTTAAATGTACCATTGCATCAAATGAATTAAACTAGATTAAATAATTAAACTACATACAGCGGGACATAGGCTAGCGAGAGAGGGGCAAAAAATCTGCGGAAATGAGACAATAAAGGTCTCAAGGAGGCGCGGGAGGTGTAGGAGCATCTGCAGCCTCGCGGCATGCAGTGGGGAAGAGGGTAATTGGGAGGAGAGGGGTTGTGAAGATGGAGGGAAAGAAATATGA
>KQ086312.1:0-19185 GCA_001020605.1 Schizopora paradoxa
TAAGGTAGATCAAGTACATACTCGACAAGCTCGCTTAGCCACGACCCTGAACCCTAACCCCGTGGCGCGCCCGCCAGAGTCCCCGCCTTGAACGGTTTACTCCCTCCACCACATTGCACTTCGACATGTTTTGTTTCCGTCATTCTGTAGAGGAGTGCTCTCTGAACAGAATGATGGTCTTAGATTTTCATTTGATGCAGTTTCGATAGACTTATAATGGAAATACTTTTTATCTCAGAAACTGCTTTAGAATTGCGTCAGGAATGCCTAGAGAACTTTTCAAAAAATTTCGGTCCTCCGACTTCCAAAATTTCGCCGCTTAGTCAGCTTACAAAGCAACTATATATGGTAATAACGCTTCGGAAGGCTGGGGAAGCTTCGGATAAGGCTAAAACAGGATAATTCTGATACAGGCAACAACCCAATAACGCTGGGAAACAATTTCAAGCTTTGAGAAAACTTTTCAAAAATTTGCCTCCCCCAAGAATTTCGCCGCTGTAGCCCTAACATACCAAATGGGGTAAGTACATTAAGGTTCATAGGGTTAAGGGTCACTTAAGCGAGCTTGTCGAGTATGTACTTGATCTACCTTACATACAGATAGAGCGAGCGCGAGTTAAGATTATAGAAAGAGGAAGAATAGAAAAGAAGAGAAGAGAAAATATACCAGCACGCCCTCACATTATCCCAAAGAATGGCCCCAAGCGAGCTCCGTTGCTGGCGCGCAGACACGAGCATAAGTGCGCGCCTGCAAGTTAGAAGTGCGTTAAATGGCCGGGGATTGAGAATGGTAAGGGGAGAAAGGCGTCGGCAAGTGCGATGAATACGCTATAGAAGGAGCAAAGACGAGATCGAAATCCGATCCCTGCAACCTCAAGATTGAGATTACGCTGGACCTCCTTTCAATCGACGGAATCTCGATGATCGAAGACAGTAGATCCAGCGAGCACACGCCCTCCACAAACAAGCTGTTGGTGACTAGTATCAAAACTCACGGTGTCGCAAGTATACAATTGCATGGTGACCCGCGAGATTTGAGTGATAGTGCACAGCTTGTATGTGGAGGACGAGGATTGCTTCTCGTTGCGTCGGAAACAAGCGCATGAGACCTGTTGGATTCAAATTAGCGTCAAGAAAACGAACTTGATGACGCAGATAGAACCATATGAAAAAAATGAAGGGAGGGATACGAAGCTCCAGATAAAATAGCTTGAAATCGGGTCGAATAATGAAGTAAAGCTCTAGGAAGAACTCGCCGAGTAATTCATTCTCCCTCGCCCCAATCTATTTGAGGAGTTCGGGAATTCTTTCGCCCTGACGCACGAATGAAACGTGCCTGGGAGGCGGAATTCGCATGGAAGGCCCAACAAACACTTGGTGGCGAGGGGTGGAGTCTGATTGTTGCAGACGAGAGCAAAAAAGTATGAGAAAAAGAAAGGAGAAAGAAAGATGATTGAGCGGTGGGGGAGGGGGGCGAAAGAGCAGAATCCTATCGGAGGTTGAAGGGGTTGACAAGACAGCGTAAGAGGCACCAAGATGCCAGTAATACGAAGAGGAATGCGAGAAAAATCAACGGCTGAATGAAGACAAATAGATTCAAGATGCGTCACATCTTGAACGACGGCGAGAGGCCAACAGAAAGCAGTCGCATTCGTTTGACGAAAGAGTGCCCTCGACCGCTAATCAGCGGCGAGTCAACAGCGACTACAGCACCGAGACTACACGAGCACTCCAAAAGAAGGAGAGAATCGAGAGCGGGTGATAGTATTCGCAGCTCCCGCAGATGCAAGTCGAGGGGTTCAAAGCTTCGACGAAAGCTTCTGCGTGCTATTTGACTGGAGCAGTAAGATGAAGCGTCCGAAGTCGAACGTAGATCTCTAGAGATGTCTTGATCGATCTGGCTCGCCATAGATATAAAGGCCAACACAAGATCCCCTGATGAAATCTCAGAGAGTATTGGAGACGCATGAAGACAGGACGCACCCATTGATCCTACGCGATCGACGTCGATCGGTCTTTATCTCGACGCTCAGCAGCTTCAACCCAAACACCAAGCTACCAGACATCTTTCGTCGCCTCTAGATCTGCTGCCGATCAGCTGTTTCGCGAGTACTCGATGCACATGAGGTGAACGTCGTCGTCGTTTCAAGGCCTGACGAGTACGTTTCATGGACGCGAAAGCTCATCGACGTGCAATAGTTTAGAGGAATAGCTGCAGCTGACCAAAGACGAGATGGACAAGAGAGGATGCATCGATGGTATGAGGTTGCCAGCGTCGTCGTCGACGACGACGACCTGTCCACGCACGACGCAACGGCCATTCGCACGACTGCTGGCATCTTCCCATCCCACTGGCACTCGCCCTCTTTATCTTCTACCATCACCACATACTCGTTTTCCACTCAGTTCTCCTTTGCATATTCTCTGGTAATCACAGACGATGAGATTGAGTATTCAAGTTTCGAAATCCGAAGCGCCAATACGGTCCAAGAGACAAGACGATCATGATCGTCGACCATCTGGCACGATCTATCCACCATCGGCCAGGTCTTCAGCAGGGAACTCATCGTCAGACAAAGTGGGTCTCATCTTCTGTCATCTCTGATTAGGCTTATGTATGTCTCAGTCAGTTCACATTGTATCTCATGGCCTTCGCGTTTCGTTGGGGTTGAGGAGATCTCGTCCGACGTGACGGTCCTGCGCTGCTCAGATCGTCGTTCAACATCTCCTCTGATTCTACAAGTGCGTAGTCAATATTTTTTATCTGCTTCTCATTTGTACCATTGGAACTCGACAGTCCGTTTGCTTTTTTGAATGACTCGCATCGCAGACGCCGCCCTTTCATGCCGAAACGATCGTCAGACGGAGTGTCAGACCCTTTCTGCTCGCTTTCATCTGGCAGATCTCAAAGGCATACAAATCATTGGTCGCGTCTGCGTCATGGGCCACTAATATCGCTCGGGGATTCTCATGTTTCTCTCTCGTTGTGTCCTTCCCGAAGCGCTTGTTCGAAGACGAGACTTTGCACCGTATCATTCATTCCATTTTCTTATTCATCTCATCTTTTTCAATTCTCAAATCCGATTCAAAATACTGCATCGGTTGTCGTCGTCCCTTGTCTTGAGCCCGCACCCGCACTCGCTCCTCGACATTGACTCGTTCTTTTCATTTCTCCTTTACGTTGATCGCGACATTATCTCACATTAACGCGTTTTGCTTGCTCTTTTTTTATCTCTCCAATGCTTCGGGTCTTTTCGAGACGATTATTTTCACATCGTATCTTCCATCCGCTTCAACCCAATATTTCTCGCATTTTTTTCTTTTCCGCCTGCCGTGGAGAAATACCAAACCTCGAACCTCCTCCCCTCCACCCGAGACTTGGCAAAGGAATCAATATTGCCGCCGACCTGAGTGAACTCTTATACGAATCGCTAAAGCAGAAAGTCAAATTTAACTCGGACTCAGCTTGCAATATCGTGCGCCAAAACGTCGCTGGTTAGAGGGGTGATGGAGAATGGTTGATTTCATCTTTCTTCATCTACAACTAGTACAGGCTACAACTATTTGCATCCGAATCTAACTCACTCCTTCACTCATTTACTTTTTAGCTCAGACTCGCGCGTCGACGTCAACAATATGAACGGCCGTCGAATCCAAATCTCTTTCGGGACTATGGCACGTACTTCTCCGCGCTGCTGTGATTTTATTCTGACATGATATTTTGCTCAGGTTAGCGCCAGCAAATCATCGTTCATATACGCGCTTCCAGACGAGAATTTCTAATAGATTATAGAGCACTGGCGTTCAAGAGGTGTGCGGAACTCTAATTTTCGACCTCATCCTCCCGTGGGAATAAAAGTGGTCCACTTGCAGAGCTCCTGTCGAAAGAACTACGCATCGGATCGCAATTCTGTTATAGGCGACCTATCCCATTTTCTATACCCAGCTACACGAATATCTACCTTTCAGAATATTTGGAGGATGCCGTAGTGGTAGAAAACATAAATCAAAGTGTGGGAAAAATGGGTTCATTTTGCGACTTTCAGGGTCCAGCGACTTCTTTGCTCGATATCTTTCCACCAGAGCTGAATTTCGCAATTCTGTTATAGACAATACATACCTATTTCTATGTCTAGGAATCCAACCATCTATTTTTTGTGGCGAAAGGTGAGGGGACGGGCGTGCTGTGAGGTAAAAGATTCAAAAAGAGGTAGGGGTCGAAAATTAAGGTTCCGCACCC
Organism: Schizopora paradoxa; assembly: GCA_001020605.1. NCBI lineage: Eukaryota > Fungi > Basidiomycota > Agaricomycetes > Hymenochaetales > Schizoporaceae > Schizopora > Schizopora paradoxa. Next base: position 4,241 of record KQ086312.1, read on the forward strand.
CTCTTGCTGGCGTTTCTTGGATCCGACGCATCCAAAATAACCTTTCGTCCCGCTTTTCTTCTGCGATCATCAAATTGAAACCAAGAGCATCAATGTATTCACAAAATAGTTAACAGTCATGATAACTTTTTGAGTATTCGGATTTGAAGCAAAAGAGAGAATTTGAGGAAAGAGATGGTTTTCGACGAGTACGAGGTCGAGGTCTCAAATTCACCATGCCAAAAGCAAAGTCGAAATCGAAAGGAAAGAAACTACAAAGAACGAAATGTCCACGACTCGCGCAGCACGACCCACGCCCTCCACTCGCTCCCCGCCAGCGAACTTCATGTCTCTCATTGTACATCAGCGTGAAGGACGCCAATTTGACAGAGGAATGAGATTTTTCGTGGACAGGGCGCTGAACTGGAGGTCGATCACAGAGCGAAGAAGCGGCGAGAAAGAACAGCACCGACTGCGAATTCCACACTAATTTGGGATATCTGAGAGAAAGAGAATCAGTATCAAGACGTTGGAAGCAATGACGAAAACAAGAGCTGACGTTGATACGAATGTACGTGTGGCACAGATACAAGAGCTCGCACAGTAGTAGCACAGGACGTACCCATGCACCCTCACCATCTCACATTCGAATCTCCGTAAAAACAAACTGCAAACATAAGGCGCAAACAGGAAAGGAGTGCGCGTTCATGAGAACGAAAGCTTGTTTTGCGACCATGAATAGCGAGAGGTGAGGGAGAATTAGGTCACAGTCGATGAACGGTGTCTTTGACGCGAAAAGGCGACGAGCACAATGATAGGAGAATCGACCGCGTTCAAAAAATGTAACGGAGTCCGACACGATGCTCGACGACGACGAAGGCCAAAGCGGCCCACGCCTTCCGCGCTGCTGTACAGATTTACAGCAGAATCTCGCGGCGTGGACACGCAAACCGAGCAATCGGTGCGTGGTTCTGCTTGAAGATTCGAGTGATGATGCTGTACACATTACGTGGGAGGGCGAAGTCTGCTGGCGAGGAGTCTTCGAGCGTTGCGTCAGAGGAATAGCGAGCGTATAAAGTTTCTAAACGGCAAAGGCGTAAGTCGGAAGAAATCAAAAGTTTGAAATTCATTCGAAGCACCAGTTTGCTACCGCTTTCGCAACCCAGACTTCCACACATTCACTTTAAAGTGAAGAAATCGTCCACGCTGAAGCATAGATCGAATGCATCTGCGCAGGAGACTTCGTACTGGGGTGGTCGGAGGAAGTCTGGGTTGCGGGCGCGGTCAACGGCGTTACGTTGATGAAAAGAGGAGAATATAGTGAAGATGTAGCGAATCGACGGCGGGGAGACGCGCTTGAGCTTCAGATGAGATCCCCTCGGTGTCTATGAAAAAACTATCAACAATGACAGCGGCCATGTACATGCCAACATGAATGGCATGAGACGTCGACACCTCCGGCATCGTGGCCGCGTATCAAAAGAGATGGTCAAGAAAGGATGATTTGGACGAGAGTTACGGAGGAGGTTGGGTTGAGATGATGAAGAATGGCGACGAAGTGTAAACCGAAGACGAAGATGCAACTCAACTGTTCGATCGGCATCGATCAGCCCGATCTCGACGTTTGACTCCTTCACCGACTGCACCTCGCCAGCACCCATCGCCTTTTTGTGGAGATCGCCTGAAGATCAAACATTATTACGTTCGGAAGTGCCCTGGTCTTGCGCGAACGTGAATCGTTCGAAGTTCGTCGGCGTGCGTTCCAGTTCTAAATTCGAACTTTATGGTGGACGATTCCGATTCTGAGACGAGAGACGCGACGTCTGACGAGTATCTGAGACGTGAGTGTTAGTATCGATGAAGCTGGATGGCAAATGAGGAGCAAGGCAGGAGAGCACAAAGGAGAGGTAAGATCGCGACACGGTGCTGGTGATGTGTGAAGACGAGCAACATCCTCAACAAGAGATGATACAGTACGGTGCAGACACAGGACGAGAGTGCGCAAGCCGTACAGACGGATACGTTGCGTACAAACACTGTGGTTCGGCCGTTGCATCACCTGTTGAGGGGATTCGTCGACGACAACGTCTAACATATTTTCAAAGAATTTGTTGGATAAAATGAGCGATACCAGAGAGAGGCCTAGGACAGTAGTAGGACGAGAGAATCGAAGAGGAGCAAGAGGAGCAGGACGATGGAGAGAAACGCAAAGCAGATGGACTTGAAGAGACTCACCAACGACATCCAAGATGGATGTCCATCCAGCCCGATTCCAACGCCCAGCGTCCCCGCCAACAAATCCTGGCTTGATAACACCTTCATCCCTTCAAAGACGTATATCGATCGAGCGCTTTGAGTTTCGAAGCGTCCTGCTGGTGACGAACGTCGACGCTTTCGACCGCGCGACTTGACGGGTCGCTGTCTTCATCCTGGGGTTTGAGTCATCTGAGCTCTCTACGTCTCGTCCGGCCGACTTCAACGCGTAAAAGATCCTCGATAGTTTGCGAAGTTGAACGCGATACGGGCGAGCTGGTGAGGATCATGATGGTGGTTCGAGGAAGAGGAGCTCGCTGTCCACGACCACGACGGTTCACACGGTTTGACCTCTTTCATCTCAACGTCCATGTCCTCCGTCCTCCACGATCCTCGTCGATCCGTTGCTTTTACACCATCTGCGAACTATAACTATGTGATCAGCTAGATCTCCTTGCAGGATCACTCGTGACGATTCGCGTCATCTTGGCTTCAAGAGATTCAGGACTCGGACGTCGTCATCACGAGCACGGAATCGATCAAGGAGGCGACACAGCGATCTGCACACCATCGGACGCGGTAGGAGGTTCGACGATTAGCTATGTCGCTTCGGTGCGTTCTTGTCTCCTTCAGATCATGCAAGGATCTCACATCGGCTGTCTTTGCTTACCCAGATTGTCTTCGATCGACGGTGCTTGGAGACGACAAACGTCGACATCTATTGAACGATAAGCGACCACCCTACGTCCGGAACTGGTGCGTCGTATCTTTGCACTTTATCCCATACATTATACACTTTTTCTTCTCTCTCTCCATCTCGAGCCGTGCTTGGAGCAAAGGGCAACAGCTATATTTATAGTTCTATCGCCTCGAGCACAGTTCGTTTCCAAATACGCGAGATCCGCGAGGGCATAGTATCCAGTACGTCTATTTTTCTGAGCCGTCCGTTCTCTTATTCTGGCTCTCTGCTGTCATCTTGACGCCCGTCTCTCCGCGGTTTGCGAAGTGATATTTCTTTCTCAATTCACATTACACATTTTGCATGAACAAAAGCTCATCGCTTCCAAGCTCAACCCCTCACCGACGTCTTCACGCGTCCTCAGATTCGAGATGCCGGGAATCATGCTTGCTCCTACACTTCGTGGGTACAGGTTGTGCTGCATCTTTGCAAAGATGAAGGTGAACGTTGGTGAGGAAGGAGCTCAGCACGAATTGCAAATTTGGTAACATGTTCTTTTATGTATCTCTTCTCTCTCTTCGTCATTCTTCATCGAGATCGAAGTCCACAGAAGTGATCTCGTTCTCAATCTCCTATCAAAGAAGAGCGGCCCACGAGACTCGAAGGTGCCATATTGGATGCGAAAGAGAGGTTCGATCGAAAGTAGCAGATTGAACTAAAACTTGCGATGGGTCATATGGTCAGTTCTATATTTCTACAGGTTCTGACGAGGTATAAGATTCTGACGTTCCTCGTTCCTCGAGAGTTGCTCCGTCTTCACCAAGACAATCTTCCATCGCGTAGGGAGCTTTCAATTGTCTTGATGTCGGATCCCTTGGTCCAATCAATATGGGATATTCTAGTCTTTCGGGTGCGCATTGACATTTATATTCTTACACTTCTTACTTATATATTCGACATGCGGTACTTTTCAGTACACAATTGGTGCGTTTTCACGATGTTCACCTCCTGACATGCATCGAAAACTGATTCGACGTTCGCTACTGCATGCCAAATAACATCAGTCGCAACATTTTGCTTCGTCGTAAGTCTTCACCACAAAACACCTACACTCTCTTTCGAGAACTTCTCGCTTATCTGTATCAAGATGTATGAGTACCTCCTCAACTTCGATTACGAGGTGCGATTCATTTGGGCTTCTGCGATCCTGTGATTTCACTCATAACTGACACAATTTTTAGCTTCGCTTCCTCTGGATGCGCCGTTTCACATTTGGTTCTTGTCTTCTTTTTCTGTGCCGCTATTTGCCGATTGCGCAGATAAATCTTGCGCTCGTCGGTATGTCACTCCTTTTTATAAGACAGTGTGACCAAATGCTGAATGCATATATAATATGTACTGACAGGAGACGCATCGACTCCTGTGAGCGACAATCTCTTCGACGAAGAAATGCAATTAATCGGAACGTCCCAACGCGTGCTCGTTAGCATTGCATATCGCTGAATAAAGGAAGCTCTGGTGCGATGTTTTTTCTTTATTCTAGATTATTTGCCTTACATCACGGACCGCAAGTTCTCGTTTACCTGCAATATACTCTCTCGAGCAGTAAGTTCTGCCATTTTCGTAATGCAATGAAGCTTGCTTGACATATCATTTTAGTTGTCCTGTACGCGCGTACCTATGCCGTGTGGGCGGGAAACAAGCGCGTACTGGCGATACTGCTGGGGACGTACAGCGTACGTTCATCTCCTCCAACTGACGCGCGTGTGATTTATTTTGTTGTATATCTCAGCTGAGCGTTGTGGGGACAGCGTATACTGTATACCGTTTCATTCGCGGTATCTCGGTACTGGGTTCGTCGATTCTCATCTTCTGCATTATTTGTTGGATTGACTTCAACATTTCCTCCTTTCACTTCATTTTCTTCGGATCTCGACTACAGACATCCGTCCTTGGACGGGCTGCGTGATCGTCGTCTCAGATCATACTATCTTCTACGCGCTCATCGCGAGTGTGTTGATGGATCTATGTGAGTTACACTCCGAATATTATCACATTATTCTCATGCGGTAACGTACAAACATAGTGGGACTCTGTCTTCTGCTTCACAAATCGGTACTGCATACGAAAGACATGAAGAAGAGTAAGTCTCGCCTCTCAAATCCGACCCAAGAGTGTGGAGACGGCTCATATCTTTGATTTGCAGTCGGATTCCAGCAAGCGAGCTTATTGACCGTGATGGCGCAAGACGGTATGGGATTCCTGATTTTCCTTTCTTTCGGTGATTTGTTACCTACCGTCTATTTTTCGCACGTAGGGATGGCGTACTTTGTCCTCAACATAAGTAAGAGATTAGGGCAAAACTATCATTGCGCAATTAATTTTGAACTTCATTTCGCTATTTAGTCTGTACCGTCGCGAATACCATTGTACTAGAACGCGCTTCGGTGAGCATTCCCGCTCGAATTCAATTATCAAGACAAGTACTGACTCGATATATGAAAGGCAGACTATCGTGACTTTCTCGTGACGTACGTACTGTTGCACCTTCACTACATCGCTTCACGATTGACTTGAACGCGAACCCAGCACGCAATGCTGCATACAGAACGTGCTCTGCGCTCGACTTTTCTTCCACATGCAGACCGCGCGTAAGATGGGGACGGGGCTAACTACAGCCTCGAAGATGCATTCGGATATTCACTTCGAAGATTACGAGATGAAGCCTCGCGATCGAGCTCGTACTAATTACTCTGGCTTGCGCGCAGAGGATGCAACATGGACTGGGTGCGTGTCGTACTTCGCATTTTTTTGTCGAGATATTCCTTTGCAAACCTGACCTCTCTCTCTCTCTCATGTACACGCGGATTGCTTCGTGTACAAACGCCTCTTCCCGAGAAAGACTCGCGATATCGCACTCGGACGATCTGGAGATGTAGAAAATATCAAGGACAGGTCATTACACGTTCTGCTATCAATTTTACATGTTTAGTACAGCTGTTAAGGTGATGCGGGTGAATTATAGTCGATATTGCTTTCATACACGAATCTCATTGAGCTGACGAAAGCTTCCTTCGTGATGATTTTTCGTCTTAGTTTCGACCAATCCATTCATTTCTTGCTATCACGGATTCCATGTTTTCGAGACGGCTCTCGTGTATTATCTATTTTCTTTCTTCGTCTTATCATACATATTTTGTTTTCTCAAGGACAATCTATATTTCCAGATAACATGCTACAGCAATACATCTTATGCAGAGTACCGATACAAAATTTGACAAGCAGGGAAACCGATAGAGCAAATTGTACGTTGCGCACGGTCAAGCTTACGATGTCGTCGACGATGCGAAACACATCTTAAAGATAAAGAACAGCACTCAGCACTCCCTCTCGCCCTCTCCCACATATTGTCGAGGAAATAAAACAAAGATTGCAGCAGGGGGGAGGTACGCAAACCCCATTGCGAACAGCTGCGATGTTTGTTTGTTGAGACGTGATGAGGACAACGTGGGGAGGGCGGGAGGCGAGGCGAGGTCTACAGTTCAAGCTTCAATGCGAAAGGATAGTAATAATGAAACTAGGATTCGAAATGAAAGAAATATGAGTATGAAGAGTACGGAAAAGGAAGGAGAACAGAACTCGCAACCAGAAGAAACTGCTAGCAGGTGCAATGCTGAATGAGAAACCCTAGAGCGAGAAATTTTGCGTTGAGCTTGCACGTTGAGGTGATGGAGCTCGAAAAACTTCACCCCGCTTTACTAGTAAAATTGAAAGAGAAAAGATGGGCGAGTGAGAGAAAATACGAAACCTGGAGAAGAGGGCTCGCCTTTGGAAATAAAAGATACGAGACGCGACGAAGTAAAGTCCGAAAGGAAAGCAATAAACAAGTAGGAAGAACCGATTTCGATTGAATCGGCTCGAAACAAAGACAGAATAACATACCAGAGACATGCTGGAACTCACCTCGCCGGCGCACCCTCACCTTTACAGTGAATGTAATGGGTGTAGAAAATTCCGCGTTTTCGGAGCGATGGCTTAAATTCGCCAAGCTTCGTGATCACGGAATTCGTTTTATGCCATCAAAGTGGAGGAGGGGGTGAACCGATTGAGAAGGTGAGTGCGGTGCGTTTCCTGTGCCGTGAATGACGGTGAGAGGAAATCAGAACAGTTAAAATGAGAATAAATGATAGAGAGAAGACAGCGAAGAACTGGAATTCTAGTCAGCGCAACGCTCCAGGTTTCGATAGCGTCAACGAAGAATAAAAAGGCATCACAGATGAATAAAATTTAGCATAAAGAAAAGGTAGTGATGAGAAGACGCGCTCAAGCTTCGAACAAAAAACCCCTCGACGAGCACGTTTGCGCTTGCGATTCAACAACGGCCATGCACGCACGGACAAGGAAGGTTCGGTGTACATGGACGCTGTGGGTGAACGGTCGACGTTTCTCGTTGCCGAGGGGAAAGGGACTGATTGATCAATAGCTTGGAGACGCTGAATCCACTGGCGCGATGGTCGAGAAAGGGAGACTTGGACGAGGAGGGAGAGGAAGTCTGAATGACGAAGAATGACGTCGAAATAGAAATTGAAGACAGAGAAACTCACCTGCCGGATCGACTTCGATTGAGCCGATCTCGAAGCTCCACTCCTTCTTGGCCTACATCCATCGCCTTCTCCTTAAGATCGTCTGACGATCGGACGTTCAGAAGTGCGCCGGTCTTGCGCGAATGTGGCTAGCACAAACGTCTTCGTCGACGTGGTCTTCGTCGTAGATTTTAGCTTGGTGTTTGGCTCGCTGAACGTTGCCCTAGGGAGCTGAGAACTTTCCCGGATCATCTGAGATGTGAGTGTTAGAGATAACAACGAAGCTGGATGTAAACAAGGAGTGAATAGGAGAAAGATGAAGATGTAATGCTGGTGACGTGCCAGGCCGAACGGCACCCTCAACAGGCAAAGATTGAACAACTACTACACAGGACGAGAGTGCACATGTCGCACAGAAGGGTACGTTGCGCACGCCGCTGTGAGGAAGTGTTCGCATCGCCTGCTGAGGGTTCTGTCAACAAAGATGTCGCAAATGTCACATTTAACAATATTCAAAACAAGATGAAGAAAGAATAGGAAGATTATGACAGAAGACTCAGAGGGGAGCAAGAGGAGCGGGAAGACGGAGAAGCAGATGAAACGAAGACTCACCAACGAAATCGCCAAATCGTTGTTGGTCCAACCTGATCGCGGCGTTCTCCATCCTCACCGATCGTACCTAGCCCACGTACGACTTACCTCCTTCAAAATCGTCCGTCATATCGAAGATTTAGGTAGTACTGATGTCCAGCAAGCGTGGACGGTTTGGTCGCGACGCCTTCGTCCTTGGATTTGAGTCCCGCTGAGCTATTCCTTCGATCGCGCCGATCATAACGCCTGAGGATTCTTCGATTATTTGAGAATGTGGATGTGATATGAGTGCGCTGATCAAGATGATGATGGTTGTTCGAGGAAGAGGAGCTCGCTGGCACGCTGTCCACGACCGACGTCGACCATTCATTCACACGACCGAGCCTCTTTCATCTAGACGTCCATGTCCTTCAATGTCCTCCTCCATCTAACTGCCTTTAGACCACTTGAGCTGCGATAAGCTAGAAATACCTTCTCGCTTACTTAGGGCGTCTCAGCTTCAAGGCTTTTGTGACGTGTCAAGCATCGAGCGGTCGAGTTTCATCCGCCCACCCTGGGACAACGACGCACTGGCAGCACGATCTGCTCGCCTTCGGACGCAGCAGGAGGCTCGACTATTAGCTGATGCTCTCTCAGCTGGTGCGTGAACAGCTACTTCAGACCACGAAAAGATCACTAATCGTCCGCTTTCTCTCTCTCTCTTAGGTCGTCTTTGAGCGCTCGGAGACGACATCGTGACATCGGAACGACCACCAGCGATGACATGATGTTCTTTCGAGCATACGGTGCGCCGTATCTTCTCACCTTTTCGTTTCGCTATTTGTCTTTTCATTCACCTTTCTCACTTTTGTCTATGAATCTCTTCATTTCCTGTTTACCACGTGCATGTGTTGCTTGCCTGCTCATAGCGACGCAATCCTCCCTCTGAGTCGAGCAGCTATAGCGGGTGTTTCCCAGAATACACGATAAGCTATATGTTTTCAGCTTCCGACAGACGCCAGGATCGTATCGTACGGAACGTTGTCGCGTCGTTCGATCTGCTCGTTAACAGCACGTCAAACATTGGCGTTTCACGAAGTTCTTTCTGCGCTCTGCACTCCTTCGTGCTTTCTTTCAACTTATTTTTTTATATCCTCCTCCCAAGCCAATTCGACACAAACCGCATACTTCTGCGACATAAGGACGAAACAACGCACGACGGACGTCGCCCAACCCATCACCGACGACGCCAAAGATCGTATCCCCGAGATATCATTTGCGACGACTCCAAGCCTGCGTTCTACGCTTTACGCCTTTATGATATCTCTTCTTTTTGGTCTGGGGCTTGTTGATGATGGCCAGGGATAAGTCTTGCGCGTATATTCCTTACCGTACTTGCGATGCTCGTCGTAAGCGCCCTTCATATCTTCAACTTGCCTACAGTGGGCCGGCGTCTTCGCGCGGCAGAACCGATTTGCCCATTCCGAGAGCAAAAACGAAGTGAAGTTATTGATTAATTATTCCCTATACACTGTAACTCGCAAAACGTCAATGAAATTGAAAGGAATTGAATAGTGAAAACTTACAGGTGCCGCCGGCGCAAGCTACAGATGGCCTATACAGTCTCAACCTTGCGCAAAGAAGTCGGCCTCGTTCGCTGCGCTCACTCACCCTCCTTCATTGCGCGAGGCTGTATATAGATTTGTGTCGTCAAAAAGATATTTGTTAATAATAAGACAGTTAAGAAAGTATCTGTGCACCCTCGTTGACTCCCTTCATACTGAAAATCGAATTAACACGAAGAACAGCACGCTGAAGAAGAACAAAGCGCTGGGTTAGCGCCGAACCCCTAAATAGAACAAAAACGCCGAAATGATAAAAGGACCGGAACGATCGCCCTGGTGGGATGAAATTTCCTGGACGAACCGATTCTGCAGGCACACCTTCCAAATGCAGCGGAAACGCGTCCAACTCAACCGATTGTGCTAATCGCAAATCGGAACATGTTCATACTTATATCTATTCAACACTTCTCCATTCACATCCATTCTTTTATCTAAACACCATAGAATGGCTCACTTCAATCACTATCTTACAAGACACCATACCAGAAACCCCAAAACCAAGCTTGTAGCGCGATTCGACGGTGCGACAGATGCAATCATCGCAACTCGCGACCGACAAGTCTACAAACGATCGATGCAGATCGTAGGTTGTTGTTCGAGGTCGGTCATGTGCTTTATCGCGCATCGAGCTGAGGGTAGGTAACCCTCCAGATACCAGATGATGTTCTTCATTCCGTTTCTTCCGTCGCGGTGCGCAATCAGCCAACAACCTCGCTTTTCCATTCCCATTGATTCTTTCTCCTCGATGCCCTCGGGTGAGCAGTGCTCGTATAGAGCCTGTGGCCGACATGCCCGGACGGCTCGTTCACTCCTTCTTCGCCAAATATCTTTCTGTGACTTGAACAATAATTATAACAATATTCTCACTCCTTCCTTTATATTCCGCTTCGGTTGATCGCGGTGCACCCCTTCGTTCCATCTAGTCCGGAGCCGAAAATATCATTCATCTTGCTGTGTTATACAAACCAAACGCGTGATGAATGACATGACGTGAATGTATGAATGTTGACGGGTCGAGGTTCGCTCCCTGCTGCGTGTCTCTGACAATATTTCAGATGTTTTGACCACCCTTCATGCAGCTTCTGGAGCTCTTTCCAAAGGCGGAACGTCGCTACCGCATAGCTGCTTTGAATTTAGTATCCCCTCGTCGTTAGGACTTGCGCTCAGGATTGCAGTTGTATAAATTGCCGCCTTGTGAGCTGTCCACTCATAATAAAATATTTGACTGGGCGCTTGCATTTTACAGATACCACTTTGACTGTGTCGAAATTGTAAGCCATCTTACAGCACCGAGCCGATATAGCTCTGCGAAGTTCGGAATGTATAGACGGGTAAGATGTCGCGTCCTTTTTACGTCGACAGGCTCTCAATGTGCATGAACCAATTCGTCGGTTCCGGAACTTATAGATACAGATGATAGCACAATTTCACCGGAACGTCCATCACAGCATATCGGACAGCTAAGCATCGAACCCCTGGGCGGCTCACACAAAATGCTCCACGACAAAAATGCGCTCTATTTACTCCGAACATGTTTCAAATGACAAACGAAAGGGACGGGTAAACTAGAACTCAGACAGCGATGTATATTAGAGACAATCCCAATGAGGACACGTTGATCGATGTAAATTTGAGGGAGTGCTGTTCTCAAAAATACTATTATCGCTAGTTGTTATCCGGAACCGTAAACTTCAAATCACCAAATTTCTGAAACCACCGCTTGATACTTCTATGTCGAACTTTGAAAGCGGATATTTTGCTGACTTGCTGAGTACATTTACCTCTTAGAGTTTGTGGTTTCTGTGCAGAAGAAATTCGCAACTGTGAGCTAAAAAGGTTTATAAGTATGCAATATTTTCAGAACCACACAGCTCCGGATCACGACGATACAGGAAGGCACAATTTCAAATATTCGGTCGAAGATCACTCTTGAATTTACAAAGCCACTTCTCCACTTGAGATAATTCTACATCCTACGTACGACATAGTTACAGTGCAACGTTCAACCACATCGCGTCGGCTATTTACCCGCCAACTTGCACGCACTTCAATGCCCCAAAACATCCTACTCATTCCGACTCCAGCATCACGAACCTGAGGAGCGACAGCCAGTGAATCACCCGCCGCATCTTTATCTCTCTTGATGATGATGTAACCGCAATAGTGACAGTGCCGAGTGATTTTTCCAGAGTGATTCACAGCACGTACTGGACGATGGAGAGGCTCGGGGTGCACTTGGGTCGAGAATCCCAGTATCGCGGTGGGCTCGACGTGGTATGAGATGAAGTGACGAACTACGAACATGGTGTGCTAACTACGGTAACCCTAACCCTAGTGCGAGGCCTCCTACTCCAAACTCCCCCCTCTAAAAGACGCACGTCCTCGGGCGTCAATGTACTATAAGAGTATGCATGTAGAAAGAGTAATCAAAGGCAATGAAAATGTATCTTGGAAGGAGCATGAGGAGAAATTTGGATCAGCAGGAACGAGAGCAGCGGACGAGAGCAGAACTGATTGGACAGGATCGGGATGGAACTGTGAGCGTACGGACAGAGAGCAAAGTAGACAAAAGGCAAGAAGGAAACTATAGTTGATATTTGAGCCAAGACGCGTACCATCCTTTCACATACATGGCGATAAAGCGCATGGACGGATCGTAGGGCAGCATCGTTGGTGCGGGGGCCGGGAATGATTGAGTGAAAAGAAGATTGTGTAGTCCGATTAGAGCGTCGGAGACCGTGGATGACAGCGGAGATGCAACGAATAGCTGCGCAGCTTCAAATATCGCGTCTTCGTCCTTGCGAGTGTAGTTGGCGATCTGGAACAGCCTTTGATAGGCACGAGGATCCGTCGGAGGCGTTGGATCAGTCTGGATTGATACCGACGAGGAGTAGATCGGGTCGGTTTGGGTAGCGATGGGCTTCGTAGGAGGTGCTGGAAGAGAATCCGTCTGCGCACTTGCGTCGAGTGTGAAGTGTTCGGACTGAATGGCAACCTCTTGCATTTGGCGCGTAGGTGGGGCAATTGGCGTCTCCGTTTGGACAGAGCAGTTTGACGTCAACGGAGGCGGGAAGTCCGTCTGAATGGAACGGTCTGTCTTGTACCGCGGGCGAGTCGGCTTCAAATGGGGCACTTGGGCTTGACGCGGCTTGAAGCGATGGTGATGCATAAGGGGCGGCTGCCAGCGAAAGTCTGGGCGCGGATGACGAGGTTGGGCGGTACGAGGTTGACTCGAACGCGAGGATGAGGAGCGACGCCACCACGCTGAAGCGTCTGCGCGAGAAATCGAATGTTGGGGGCGTTGAGGACGACCGCTAGGGTGGTGACGTGGCTCGAGGTGACTGTGCTGCGACTGCCGTCGTTGAACTCGCTGATGTCGCCTGCAAAGGCTGGACCACGGAGAACTAGTGCCGGTGCGTAGGCAGGAGAGGTCGCGAGGCGGGGGTTCGGTAATGAACATGGGCTGTAAGCAAGGAATCGAGGCGTCGACGTCGTCCGCCCAATCGATCCCAATGGTCTCCGTGTTGTCGAACGAGCTCGAAAGCGCACCTTTGCCCTCAACCACAGTATCGTTCTCATCCATCTCCAGCTCCTTCTCTTCAACGGACTCCGTCTTCCTTTCTGATACAGCGTGCTGCGTCTCAGGCGCTGTCGAATCGTTGCGTTGGCATCTCTTTCGCTCCTTCTTCGCGGCGCGTTGACGACGACGTTTTGCCAGCGCTTGGTTTACTTCGTTGCTGGGCTTCAATGATTTCTTCTCTGCGGCTGATCTTGGGTCCATCCTCACTCTCATCACCAAGATGGAGAGGCTCGGGGTGCACTTGGGTCGAGAATCCCAGTATCGCGGTGGGCTCGACGTGGTATGAGATGAAGTGACGAACTACGAACATGGTGTGCTAACTACGGTAACCCTAACCCTAGTGCGAGGCCTCCTACTCCAACGATAAGTGATTCGATGAATGGTACCAATTCAGATCCTATGAATGTAGTGATGGCCTACGAACACTGCTATTATCTTTTCATTATTCATTTGCGCGCGAGACTATATTTGTTTGAGAATCATACTTCAGCAAAGAAGAAGGGTACAGATTCTTCGCGTGATGTCTTGATAACCCGGTTTCTTCGGGAATTCTGTCAGTGAAAGGATATATAACCCTGACCCTTCGCAAGAGCCACTTGTGTTGCATTCATTGGCGATCTCTCCTCTCCTTTGCGTGTCCCCGCGTAATATAGCCCTCATTATCTGCGAAATATGCTGTCGGATCTCCTGGTACAGTCACTTTTGGTGATTCTCATCTTTCGCGTAAGGATACAGTCCTTACATCCGATGTCCTCGTCTTACTCTCTTGCTTATCAATGGCGTATTGTGTCATGGTATATATAAGTACACAATCGGTACGTCTCAGGGATAACTTCGGCTTTCAATGGTCTCGCGGATGATTCATGCATGACATCAGTTGCAACGATGTGCCTTGTTGTAAGTCGTTTCTATGTCACACATTTCCCTTCATTTATTAGTTTCTCCTCATTTTTAAGACATACGAATATCTCATCAACTTCGACTATGAGGTGCGTTGAGTCCTCAATTACCACGCGCAATATCAACTCATGTTGGACCCGTATCTATAAACACTAGGTTCACTTCCTTTGGATGCGTGGCTTCACTTTCGGTTCTTGCCTGCTCTTCTTATGTCGTTACATGCCAATCGTGCAGAGTAGCATTGCACTAGTTGGTGTGTCACGCACAATTCCTTGGCAACAAAATATTTGACTAGTTTATTTCCATAGAGGGTTTACTAACGAGAGACTTCTCGTCAGCTGTGAGTGGCATACACATTATTTTCCTTTTCCTACTCAAATTTCCTCTCGTGTGTCCGCTAGAGTTGCGCATCACTAACCAAAGGAGTCTGTAAGGGCAACTCCGAGCGAGGTATCCCGAGGGGACGCGCTGGCGAGGAGGGAAAACCTTAGTATATTCGCTATGTACGACTATGACATAATACACACCTGGCGAGGAGGGAAAACCTTAGAGATCAAAGATAAGGTTGTTCCCATGCCTCGCCATCACTCTATATACTGATCCGAGGCATACAAACTCGGAGTGCGTACAAACAAAGCCGGAACGATGACAAACATACAGGGTGTACAAAGCGAGACGAGTCCGAGGTAAGAACAATGAGACCGAGGCATGAAAAGACAAAGGCAAGCGTCCCGAGCTCGGCCAAGCTCGGAGAGGCTCGGAGAGGGACTTCCGAG
>KQ086313.1:0-19187 GCA_001020605.1 Schizopora paradoxa
GCCATCAAAGACCCTTCCGAACCCTTACTCATATTTTATTTGACTTGGGTATCCCCGCAGACCAACTGATATAGAAAAGTACTCCTTGAACTCGACACATCGTCCTCTCGTCGCCGGAAGTGTCCTCACTCACATTTCAACAAGATGCTTCATCAAAACCCATCTTGTAAACTATTTATACATGCAAGCTATAGACCAACTGCTTACACTGAAAGATAAGAAGTAAAAGACCTCGTCAACCTCGATTGAACAACGTTCGAAGGTTCGCATTACTGGGTACCGGCGAAATGTGTTCGCGGATGCATCGAGAGATTATCTGCGAGGGGTTCCTGTTCGATTTTCTTGCTTAGAACATCAGTGAGTAATCTACGGTCAGTGCTGGACGTCGGTGGACAACGGTGAACGTTCGGTTTGCTGGACGATTCAAGTTCGGAGACGATGGATGTTGTTGTCGCACGATCGTTTACCGAGCAGGGACCTACCTAAATGGGATATTCTGAGTTTTCTTATTCTGAAGGAGGGGGGTCGACCCCTCAAACAGACAACTGTTTATTCGGGGGGTTGAGACGCTCTCACGCATTTCTGAAGGACCCCGGCGAAGTGCGGTTCCCTGATCTTTACTGTATGAGGCAGGCGGTTTATTCGTGCTGGAATATTTTCAGCCAGCGGAAAGTCATCCACTATTTGACGGGACCGTGCTCATTAGGATACGAGAGGCTTTCCAGATTCGATATTTTACAGCGCTATCAACTCGATATCTTGAATAAAGAGATGCTTCGCACCTCAAGGAATAAGAAAGAGCAGAGTTCGAAGTCGTGTTCAACACGCACCTTGGTGAATATCTCATTCCACTAATTCGCATCCCCGGAGAAGTATAGTATATCGTTTTTTCTCTGCTAAGGAAGCTATCGCCTCCCGTTGACAGAAGAGCGGCAATAGGCGAAGGGGAATGGTCCAAATGGTTCACTGGCAAAAGTTAGAGTCGCGTCTTTGAGACGAAGTTTGCGTAGCCAATCCTAGGCAGCCGGTGATTGCCGGGAAACCACATGCCAAATTTTAGCAGTCCAACGTTTTCTTTCTCTACGACCACCATGACTGTCCGCCAAAACCCACGACAACCAACGCATTGAACTCCTGAACGCTAACCGTGTACATCGATGTTCGGGTACATATATGAAAATTCGCGTCCAATGGTACCCATTCGCCACGAACACCTCTGGTTCGCCGGCGGAGACATCATCTTATCGACGAACACGTACCTCTTCAAAGTCCACAAGGATGTGCTATCGTTGCAGTCGTCTGTCTTCAGGGATATGTTCGAGCTCGATGAGGATGAATACATCGGACGTCGTGCAAGGATGGGACAAGAACTCTACGAAGGTCTACCACTCGTCGCGTTGGCTGGAGACAAAGGGGAGGACGTTGCGCACTTGTTGCGCGCAGCCTACTATAGAGAGTGCGTGCCCATCCCTGTCCTCTTCACCTCCCACTAATGCTCCAATCCAATGAAGATATTACGATCGCGACGACGACCAAACTTCTCTCGAGACAATCGCAGCTTTACTCGCTTTGAGCTCAAAGTACGACTTCGAGCACATTCGAAACGACGTCATAAAGCAAATCTCAAGAAACTACCCGAATTCGCTCACCACTTTCGATGAGATCGACCTCGAAGACTACTCGCCACGTGTCCAACTGTTCGGCACACCTCGAGGAGACTGTGACTTTCGATTGCTGGAGGTCTCTTACACTGCAGACGCGGATGTCCTTTTACCCCCTCTCTACTACGCCTGCTGCGATTTCGGCGTCGATTGGATCTTTGAGAGGGCGGGTCGGATGAAGGGAGACTGTGTACGCACTCTCATCAAGGGGAAATTCAAACTGGAGCACGCGTTGTGCACACTCGTCGCTTCTCTCGCCGATGAATTTCGCAGCATTTCTTGCTCGTCCTGCAAGCGTAAAGCTTATATCTCATGCTCGCAAGATATAAGCATCGATTCACACCTCTCGTACTACGAAGGAAGCAAGTTGGTTCTCAAAGTTCTGAAAAATGGCTGCTCGCGATGCTCGAAAAACCTGGAAGGGCGAATAAACGAGAAACGGATGGAGATATGGGAGAAGATTCCGTCGTATTTTGGTTTTTCGAGATGGGAACTTGAGAGTATGGACGAGCGCGATGATATGATGTATTGAACCTAAGTTAGTATCCTCCTGGTATACCTTGCTATTCGATCTGATGCACTCTATAGTTCTCTCGCTGCCACGCCTCCCCAGCGGCCCCAGGAGGAACAGATGCGGCCTCCTTTGGTAGGTCTTTCCTTTCAAAACGTTCTACATACTAATATCAAGACAATTCGCCAGTGCGATCCTCCATCATGTCGCCGCATGTATTCGATGCCTTCGAAAATAGTCCCCGGACCCGTCGTCCTTTGGAATCAGCCAATCTATACTCGCTATCCTCTGCTCCAGTCCCACTCTCTTTAATGCCTGTCTTTCTATCGCGACATGTAAGGAGAATTCTTTTCGTGCCGCGGATTAAAACGGTGTGCCAGGCTCTTGGATTTCATCGCAACTGAAACAACTTTTGTTTTATCACTCGATTATCTGGCTGCTTACAACATCTCGAAGCTCATATCTGGCTCGGCGCGTCGAGGTGTAGGTCTTCTGTAACACAAACAGACTCCCTGTCGTTAGCCACCTCGAACCTTGATGACGTAACGCACATCACTGTTTCGTTTTCCCTTCCGAGACACTGACAGCCATCTGCTCCTACGACTCCTCATATCTCGTCTCTGCCTCGAAATAACCCGTCGTGCCCGTACCGAAGGATCGAGGTGGCAGGGTTGTTCTTCCAACTTATCTGTCGACGAGCTTTTCCTGCAGCTGTCAGCTTGTCCGATGCCTTTCTTCATCCGTGTCGAAGGCATGCCGGCCAGACATGAAACTCCTCCTCCTCAAGTACCCGTACCTCACGAATCACTCTGGTTTCCCGCTGGAGACGTAATTCTTGCAACAGAGTGGTTCCTCTTCAAAGTCCACAAAGATATCTTGTCGACGCAATCCTCTGTCTTCAAAGACATGTTCGACTTCCCCGCCGTCAACGATGTCGAAATGCGCGAAAACCGGGCAGAGAGATCCGTGGATGTATACGAGGGGTTGCCGATGGTCACTATGGTCGGAGATAAAGGAAAGGATGTTGTGCGTCTTCTACGGACGGTTTATGAACGACAGTGTGTACTTTCTCCTCTTTCTTCATTGGCAACTCCACTTATCAGCTCGTTCACTCTTGTAGATATTATCGTCGCGATGACCGGAGAACTCCTCTCGAAACTATCATCGCCCTTTTGCGTCTTAGCACGAAATACGACTTCAAGCACATCCAGGCGGACGTCATCATGCAAATATCGAAAGAATATCCGCTTAATATCGACGCCTACGAGAAGCTTGATAAATGGGACGCTCCAACGTTTGGACAGAGGCGCGAATACTGTCACTTCGATCTCTTGAAACATGCGTACGAGCTAAAGGTCGACGGTCTCCTGCCGATCCTCTACTATGCTTGCGCCACTTTCAATTCCACTAGGATCTTCATTTACACGTACGACGGAAGGTTGGATCCCGATTGCTTGGGTATCTTAATTCGAGGGAAGTCGAATCTGGACTTCGCGGTGACGGATTACTTGGGGAAACTACCTGACCTCGTTCACGACGTCGCTTCCGAGTGCACGGCCAATCTCAATTGTCGGAATAAAGCACGCGTGACGGACATGGGAGGCCTAGTTGCTGGCAATGCTGCTTCAAAGCTGCGCATCTTCCATGGGGACTATGTGGTCCATTTTCACGTCAAGAATACTTGTCTCGCCTGCGATAAGAAGATCAAGGAGGTACTCGACAAGCAGCGACTGGAAATATGGGAGAAAGTCCCTTCCTACTTTTCGTTCAAAGATTGGGATCAGGCTAGGGAGCGGCTTGCTGAGTTTGAGTCAAGCGTAGCTGCCGACGAAGTCGAACAAGTGAGTGAGCTGCAATTAGCTTTTTGTTCGTGACTTGAGACTTACTTAATTTAGGATCCATATCTCTACTCGGATTGGAGAGGCTATGATCGAGATCTTTCGCCAATCTCCGCTGCGATGGCTGAGTACTGAGTGGTTTATTTATTCTTGATTACGTCTTGTAACAGTAGCGGTTTCGTTTAACGGTCATCCATTTTCATTGTATCTTGCTTGTTCGTTGCAGAGCTTACATGTACAGTAATTTTGTGGATTTTGAGTGCAACATTACCTTTCATTTCGTTTCCGCTCAAATGATTGCTACAGCCAATGGATTTCATATTCATGTCTCTTCATGAGCGCTACATTGCAGTCGTTGATTTTTCGAAGTAGAGAGCTCGAGGGGTTTACATGATCACGGTCAAGAAGTTCGGCTAAGCCCGGTGGTCGTCCAGGCTAGGCTCGAGACCAGCCTTTCGCTACTTCATGTGAGATGTCGCGGAGCGACTGAGCGTAGCGAAGGCTGGTAATAGAAGAAGGTTTTTCATACGCTGTTCAATGGACCCTGAAAGAAGCTCTGCCGAGCGCTTGCCGATGTCTAAATTTGTACTGTCCACGACGAGGACTCGCTGGCACGTCCACAGCGTCCTCTCGCAAACGTCGTCGCCGTCGACGGCGACGACGGATAATATACCATTCTTTATCATTACAATGCAACCTCATATCGTGCACCTACCGCTATCAACACTTGGACACGAAAACCTCTCAAAACTACAGGAAGATGCGAGCTTTCTCGATACCCTCTCCATCGAGGAGCTCGTTCTCGTTGGCGCTGCGTCCGTTGTCCTTGACAAGATTTCGCAAGGGAAGAAGGCACCGCGAGGCTTTCAGCTCAAAGCTATGTTGAGTGCTGTAGCAGGGAGGGACTGCATCGTCCGGGCGGCTACGGGATCTGGGAAAACTCTCGCAATGATGCTTGCGCATCTTCTGTTCCCTGAGGACGTTGTCATCACAGTTTCCCCGTTGAAGCTATTGCAGACAGCCCAGGTGAGCTTCTGAAAAGCTTAGATAGCCCAGTCACTCACGCGATACCAGGTCGAAGAATTCAATAGTTACGGCATTCGATCCATTGCAGTAAACGAGGATACGGTTTTGACGTCGAGGGTCATTCAGGTGCGTCAATAAGCATGTATTATTTTGATTTATGATCTGAATCTCGCACAGGACATTCGATCTGGCGCAATCAAGCATATAGTTACTTCTCCGGAGCAGCTCACCGTTGTACGCGGCCAAATCCCGTTCCTCGCCCGACTCATGCACGAACGGACGTTCACGAAACGCATCAAGCGTGTCAATGTCGACGAGGCTCATTTCATCATCAAGGCTGGCTTGGCGAAAGGGACGGACCCCCCGTTTCGAGTTGCGTACTCGAAGATTGGCGATCTTCGCGTCCATATTGGACGAGACGTCTCGTTCGTCGCAGTCTCAGCTACTCTCCCCGCCGATGTCGTTCAAGCGATCAAGGAAAACCTTCACATGAAGGACAACAATACTGACACCATCATGCTCTCAAGTAATCGTCCCAACCTCATCTACGGTGTTATGAAGATGGTTGGATCACTAAAGAACTTCAACAACATCAAATTCCTCGTGCCTTCTCGGCTCTCGTCCGTCTCGACTTTGCAAGACCTCCGAAAGGGTGTGCTTTTCATCGAAAACAAGATTCTCACCTCTCAAGCTGCCGACTATTTGAATGATCTTCTACCTCCGCATCTTCGAAAACTGCAGCCATTTCGTCACATTCACTCCTCGATGTCTCCCCAATATAATTCCTTGGTATACGGTGACTTCGCAAAGCCGGACGGACATACCAGGTGCATCGTAGCAACATCAACGGCAGCCCATGTAAGTTATCATCGTAACAAATCACAAAACAGCTTTCTAACGCACTTTCCAGGGAGTAGACGTCAACAGCCTCACATTCGTGGTCTCCTTTGGTCTTACGGAGTCGATTCTCGAGCTCGAACAGAAATTGGGCCGTGCAGGGCGTGATGGGAAGACGCCGTCCTTCGCATTAACGATTGCAGAGCCATGGGCTTACGACAACACGGTAGAAGGACCTATAAGCATGAGCTCAGCTGCATGGAAGAAGTCTCGATCAAAGCAGCTTCGTACTGAGTTTCCCGTGCGTCAGTATGCGCGTACTGATGGGTGTAAGCGTAAGTTCCTCCAACAATACAACAATGATACATCGAGCTCTGGTGCGTCAAAATCTGTTGCCCGTTTTATTTTGCATTATAATTCTTGCTACAAAGCGCTCGACTCCATCAATGACATCTGCTGCGACTCACCCGAGCATCAAACCGACTTCAATGCAGCCCTACAGGATTTCTTCAAGATAGATGCTCTCACCGGTGCTAGTACTTTACCAAAGGATACGAAATCCTCGGAATCAATCCCTCAGAAACGGCGAGGAGGTAGACTGAAAGTCCAACGACCCGAGCTCGAAAAGCGCATCAAGGCTTGGCGACAGAAAATTCACGACGAAGACGAGGACTACACTGGGTTCCCAATCGGCTATATACTGCCGTCGATGAATCTCGATGATCTCGTTGCTGCACGACCGAAGACTTTCAAAAACGCGAGTGAACTGAAGATGTACATCAATAAACCTGAAAGCTGGGATAATAACTGGGCTCAAGAACTTTACAACATCGTTATCCGCTACGACGCTGAACTGACATTTACAACTCTTATGGATGGCTCAGGTACTGCAAGTAATTCAAATTCTGATGCAACCTCTGGGGAAACTGGCAACAGCTCTACTACCAACGGCAGCATTCCTATTGACAACTCTCAGCAAGTTCAAGAAGAAATCTCTACTGTGACTTCAAGCTCTCAGGCTGTTTCAGCGACTTCAAACTTCACCCAGGATCAAATTGACAAAGCCCGTGCTTACGTTACTCAGCTAATGTCTGAATCTCTGGCAACAAAGGATAATCAAGAAAATATAAACAGGTCACCACCTGATTCTCCAAGGCCCATACGCTCTTCAAAGCGAAGGAGAACTGCACTCAACAACAAAACCAATACTGCCTAATATGTACTTGTACTTGCTTCGACAACAAAGTTCATGTGTTATTCTCACTGATTTGTTGATCCCAATAGCAATGCTAAAAAGCATCTAATGTAACAAAAAAAAGGAAAACAGTGAAATAGAAGAAGAAATAGAATCAACTTTGTTCACTGTAAACTACACACTGTCCATCTCATCATCCTCAGCATCAGTTATTAAACGGTTGACAGGTAACAGTAGTTCATCTTCATCTTCATCCTTTTCCTTTTCCTTTTCTCCTTCAGCTTCTTCAGCTTCCTCAGCTTCCTCAGCTTCCTCATTTTCTTCATCTTCAATATCCTCACCCTTTTTCACCAAAGCAATGTATTGCTCTGTGAAGCGCTTGATTCCGCGGTTCATTAGAATGAACTGTCCTTTTGCTTGAATGTCGTTGGTGATACTGCTAGCTTTGCGAAGTGTGGTGCTGATGAGTAATTCCTCTTCACGTATAGTTGACCTAATTGTTCTGATATGACCTTTGACATCTGGGTTTGTGTGATTAGTACCCTGCCAAGTACCAATAAAGTCTGCAAATTTTCGGCGGAGCGCAGAATGAACAGGCATACACGGGGAGAGTTCCGCAAGTGTATCAAAACTAGCATGCATCCCTTTTGCAAAAAGGTGTTGCTAAGTGAAGATCTGAAATTCAATATTCTGTAGATTCAAGGAACAAAAGTGATTTATGTACCTTTTGAATGTTATTAGCGTGTTCAATATTCATATCACGCCCAATTGAATGTCCATCTTTTCCGGAGAGATTGACAATCATGCTATCACGCATAACATCCCTAGAATGTACAAAGTTAATTGATTATGCTTGTACAATTGAAATCTACTCACGCAAATGGCCCCCAGACTTTTTTTAAATTTTGGATGAAATGAAGTAGCTCCGTGGAGTAATTCTTGCATCCCGCTCCAGTGAACATTTCCAGGTATGTCCCAAGAAATAGCTCTACTCGTCCGAAATCCCCTGCCGAGATGGCCGATGACAATTCAAAGAAGTGGAGTAGATCTCGGTTCAGAAGCTTGAAATTTGCAAATATTTGGTCCACTTCGCTGCCCTCATCTTTGCTCTGAGAGTCACTGGGGCTGCATGCATATTTGTTGAAAATAGTGCGTGCTAAGCCCAGAAGACAGTCAGGACATGGATTGGAGGCTGCATATTCATCCAAGGATGCAAATCCACACTCCTCCTCCCAACACTGCAGCATATGTGCAATGAGAATGCGACGGACAAATGATTTCAGCACATAAAAATCGGGATGATCGTTGTTGAGTCGAGTAAAGCGGAGGAGGGTGATGTAGTACTGAAGGCTGCCAATATCTGTGCATTTACCACGATGAGTGCACAGGATAGCCCACAACATGTTCAGCTCCGTATGGAAAAGGCCAGGGCCTAGCTGTAAACATGCAATCTGAAGAAGGGAAGAGATGTCCTTCCTTCGAAGTGCTTGTGCTCCCCGGATGCGTGCATTTGTCGCTTGATCATTTATGGAGGGGATAGCAACACCGTTAAGGTCGTTGATTTCGAATTTCAATTGATCAATGTACGAATTGGTGATCACCTTAACGCACCCATCCGTTGACCCTTCGGAGATAGGGACGGTGCGAAGGACAGATTGATGTGTCTTGAAACCCTTAGGATGTGCGCGGTGTATCTTGTGCGTGAAGAGCAGATCATCGCGGTGTTGATAGTTACTGAATCCATCGCAGTTGTCAAGCAGAATGTGGACAATTTGCTGCGCCAGATGGAATCGCATATCCTGGAGCGCGCTTCGATCAGGTAGAATGTCATCGTCATAAGTGATCATATCACAGCGCTCTCGACGATCTTTAATGGCCTTAAGCACGCAAGCGGAAGCGGGCGCATACGGGGCATCGTAGATGATGATTGTCGTGCCGGAGACCACTTTTGGAGGTCCAAGGTCGCGTTGTTCGATATGGTTCGATGTGCTGATTTCTATGTTGTCGCATGTCCAGACATGAGGTCTCTCGGCTACCGGACGTGCCATTCGAAGCATCTTCAAGGATAGGTCGGTGTGTGCTTTGTGGACTGTTGAATATGCAACAGTGAGGCCGCAGGTCGACAAGAAATTCATGACTTGTTTCGGGACACCAAGCCCATAGAAGTTGTACGCGAGTGCTGACTGGAAAAGGATGCTTTGATTCGATCGCAAATTACAGAGCTGTGCATGGATGACTGTACAGGGCTTTGAAAATAGATAAAGGTTAGTTTACAATGATACTATATTGAAAGTGATGATTGCGTACTGGCAACGGGTTTTTCTTTTTGTTTGTTTTCTCAGCACGATCGGACTGCGCCGCTCGACGAAGAATCCGATGAAGCCAAGGGGATTCTTCTTCCATGGCACGACAGATGCTTGATTCGATGTCGAAGTTCAAGAGGTGTTCGGGTTGTATATCCTTCATGGCAATAACAAAGTCGGAGGTGAGAACAGTCATCTCTTTGTCAACACGATTGAGGACGAGGTCGAGAGCGCGATCTTCGAACCACGCATCCAGTTTCTGCGAGCCCAAGTTGCTATTCCTCGCGATTGAGTCTAGAAGACGCGGGATAGCAGATCCAGAATAGAATTTGCTCTTGTACTCTTTAATTTCGGTGTCGGTGTCCTTGCATCCAATGAGCTCGAGAAGGAATTCAACAGGGGACAGATGCAGATCGTCGCGGATGAACTGAGCAACAGCTCGCAGTTTCTGTGATTTCTTCGAAGGCCGAAGGCCCGCCCACATCAGAGTAGCACTATTGTTTTGAGTAGCGTTAGCATTTGCGAGCGTATGATGGTTTGGAGGTGGAATAGGGGGTGGAATGGGGTGAAACCCTGGGTATGCGAGGCTCGATGTATGACCGAGGTGCGATGCTGAATGTGCAGGTGTATATTGATGGTCGTGTACATTTTCCGTCATATTCATTGCTGTAGGTGACGAGTACGGTGGTACGAACTGCGAATGGTACATCTGTTCGACGTCCAGTGGTTGAAATTGCGAGGCATGGGGCTCGTTTGGGATTCGACACGACGTGCCTTGCTGCCAATCCATCCGAAGTCTTTCCATGTTCTCCGAAATACCTGACCCATCCAACGTCATCTCTTCTAGCATCCGCTCTCCTCCGAATCCCAGCGCCTGAGTCGGTCCAAAGCGAGGTGTTTTGACACCATCGTCCACGACACCGTCCTCGCTACCAAGTTCATCCTCTGAGTCGTCGTTCGTCAACGCATCGCTTCCTGGCGGAGTCCCTCCTTCGAGCATTTCATGGTAAAGCTGATTTTCTTGCATTTAAGCACGGAATGGTAGTAGAAAAATGAAGAGATTTCTTATTGCGAGAGGAATTTTCAAGGACGATGTCGAGCGTACAGAGCGACGCGCCGTGGACAGAGCAAATTTAGACATCGGCAAGTGCTCGGCAAGACTTCTTTCAGGGTCCATTGAACAGCGTATGAAAAACCTTCTTCTATTACCAGGCTTCGCTACGCTCAGCGCTTCGCGCCGTCACATGAGCGTGCAAGCCTGGTCACGAGGCTACGTCCAGGCGATCCTCGCGACGCGCCTTGACGCGTCTCTCTTCCCCCTTCGACAATCATCTCACCAACTTCCTCCAGCTTTCGAGACCAGAGTATGCCACCGAAACGTCCCAGATTAAGCGAATCCTCACTAAGAGAGGATGGAGGAGAATTTCAAGAAACCACTACCGCTGGCATAGGCCCACAACCTCACGAGGAGCTTTGGTTCAGCGACGGAAGTGTCGTCCTCGCGACGAACGTCCATCTTTATCGTGTCCACAAGAGCATGCTGGCGAGATATTCGAAGGTGCTTAGCGATATGTTCGAGTTCCCCACGGGAGACGCAAACATGGAATCTTGGGAAGGCATACCAATCGTGCGGATGGTGGGGGATAACGACAAGGAGGTTCTTTTGCTGTTGAAAGCGTTGTACGGCATGAAGTGCGTCATGATAAAATTCTATTATGGGGCTGCAAAAGTGACTGGTCATTTCCAACTCTAGCTTGCGAGATGCACTGCGAGAGATGCCGCTTCCGCAGGTTACATCTTTGCTGTCCATTTCCTCGAAGTACGACTTTCAGGACGTCCGATCTGACGTTGTACAACATTTGGAATCCTTATTCCCAAGTACTCTCGAAAAATACCTGGCCTCGAGAATCCACGAACAAGCACTCGTCTCCCGACAGCTATTTGATCTCTTTGCCGTCGCTGTTCGGTGCGAGGCCCTATTGATTCTCCCATCTCTTTGTTACCTCTGTGCAAGGATCCCTCTCGAAGAGACTGTCCTTCTACTACGCGACCTTCCCATTGGTTATATGGAACGATATCTGCTTTGCCGCGATCAACTTTGTGGTATTTCACAACTTATAATCAAACGCTCGTTACGAGCAACAGGGACGAGATGCGGACATTCAGGTTGCGTGGACGGATTTCGTGCTCTCTCCGTAGCGCAATACCCAGATCATGCTCCTCGCTTCATATTTATCCTTGACATCCCTGAACATGGCATTTTGGACGGCGTCGAATTGGAAGACAAAGATATATGTGCTGGGTGCGCAGAGAAGTACTTGAAGATGCTGAATAAAATGAAGAACGGCGTATGGGATTTATTGCCCAGGACCCTTCTGCAGAAGACTTGGAAAAATTTAGGCCGAAGCGAGCCGTAGGGGCGAATAGGTGACTCAAAGGTGAGTAGTTGTGATCTACGATCATGCTTGTCCAAACCCAATCGATTCTCCCCAGACATGCAGGCCAACGTTCAAAACAAGAACCCCATGACCATTAAAAGACCCTTCCATCTACTGCTTCCGCGTATGGAGCGTGTGGTCACTGCTCTACCGTTTAAGCTCTTGAAAAACTCGTTCGGAAACCCATGCGGGAGGAAAGACTCGGAGGACAGGAGGAAAAGAAAATGCAGAATCAGATCGAGTCCGGGTTTCCAGAAAATATCACCTTTCTCTCTTTCTCTCGAGATCTCTCCCCAACTTTGGCGCGATAGTATCTAAAGCTATTACATTCATATGAAACTTCTCAATGTTCTGTAGATCGATCATCGTTTTCATTTCTCTTCGTACTTCTTGATTCTGTAGCTATCTACGACGAAATGCGCTGTACCTTTCGAGTTTATTTTACCTGAATAATTATAATAGCCAATGACACTGACCTTATCTCTGCTGTTGTAGATTTTCTTTCCATTTTCTGAAGAGCATTGAGGACTGGCCCGCAAATGATTCGCTCGGCTCGTCCCGGGGTCACGGTCAACTTCAAGCGAGCTTTGCAAACCGCGCGCTAATTGGAATCGACGCGTTTTTCTTCCCCCTTCGACCACAATCGACAATTATCTACAACTTTCGAAATCAAGCATGCCACCGAAGCGTCCAAGATTAAGCGAAGACTCGCAAACAGAGGATGGAGGAGAACAGCAAGGAAACCCGACGACGGCGTCGACGGGACCACGACCGCATGAAGAGGTCTGGTTCAGCGATGGAAGCATCGTCCTTGCGACGGACGTCCATCTGTATCGCGTCCACAAGGGCATGCTGGCGAAGTACTCAAGGGTACTCAGCGATATGTTTGAGTTCCCCACAGGGAATGGAAATACCGACTGTTGGGAAGGCGTGCCGATCGTGCGGATGGTGGGAGATAGCGACAAGGAGATTTCTCTGCTGTTGAAGGCGTTGTACGGCATGAAGTGCGTTATGATACAGCTTTTCAAGGTCTGTAGATACTAACTGGGTGTGCGCGGAACCAGCCTGCGAGATGCATTACGGGAGATGGCGCTATCCGAGGTCACATCTTTGCTTTCCATATCCTCGAAATACGACTTTCAGGACGTCCGGTCAGATGTCGTACACCATTTGCAATCCTTGCTCCCGAGTACTCTTGAAAAATACCAGGCATCAAGAATCCACGAAGGAGTACTTGTTCCCCGACAACTATTCGACCTGCTCCTCGCCGCTGTCCGGTGTGACGTTCCTCTGATCATTCCTGCCCTTAGTTACCTTTGTGCAAGGATCCCTCTTCCACGAACAGTCTCTCTGCTCCACGAACTTCCTAATGAATGTATGGAACGATTCCTGCTTGGCCGCGATTGGCTTTGTGGTGTTTCACAGATCATCCTCAAACGCTCATTGCGAGTAACAAAGACGAGAAGATGCGGATCCTCACGTTGCTTGGAAGGATTTCGTGCGCTCGTCGAGGAAAAGTTTCCGAATAATGGACCGCGCTTTATATTCATCTTTGATGTTCCCGAACGAGGCATATTGGAGGGCATCAGGTTGGAAGACAGGGAGATATGCGGCGAGTGCGCTGAAAAATACACGAAAATGTTGAAATCTTCGAAGAACCGCGTATGGAACTCACTATCCAAGGCGTTTTCACTCAAGACTTGGAAGGAATTAGGCCGAAGTGAGCCTATGGGCGACTAGGTGAGTAGTTCGAACTTCGATTACGCCGGTTTGATCTCAACATATCAACACTGGCAGGAAAGAAGAATTCACTCGCGGTCCTCTTGATTTATAAGAATCTATCGACTGGACAAACATTGAGTTATTTGAGTCGTCTGCACGCCGACGTTTAAGCGCCTTTCGGACAGTGGGTCTGCGGGAATGGCGACGATGAACGAAGACGATCGATGCGTTCCAGGCATGCAAGCCAACATCCGAAACAAGTTTTCCATCACCGTAGGAGACCCTTTCATCTGCTTCTGCCGCGCACGGAGGGTGTGGTCACGGCCCAGCCGCTTAATCACCTTAAAAAGTTATTCGGAATGAGGAAACCTATGCGGGAGAAGAGGACATGAGGAAGAGAAAAGGCAGAGTCGGATTGAGTCCGGGTTTCCTAAAAAAAATCACCTTTCACTCTTTCTCTCGAGATCTCCTCCCAGTTTTGGCGCGATAGTATCTCATGTTATTGTATTCATATGAAACTTTAATGTTCTATGGATCCATCTTCGTTGCAATCCCTCAACGCACTTCTTAATTTTGTAGCTATCTACGGCGATATGTGCTTACCTTTCAATTTTCTTTTGCTCGAATAATTAGTACTGCCAATGGCATTGACACTACCCCCGCCCCCGTAGATTTTCTCTCCGCTCGTTCTTCGATTTTATGACTCTGAAGAGCATTGAGAGCTTTGGCCGGCAAATGATATATCGATGCGCTCGGCTCAACCCGGTTTTTCACGGTGGTCTTCTCCGTAGTCAAGCGAGGCTTAGCGAGCTTTCGTTTGCAAACGGCGCGACAATCGACGCGTCTTTCTTCCCCACTTCGACCACCATCCACCAATTACCCACAGCTTTCGAAATTTGAGCATGCCACCGAAACGTCCAAGGTTAAGCGAAGGCTCGCAAGCAGACGATGAAGGAGAACAGCTAGGAAACTCGACGACGGCGTCGACGGGACCACGACCGCATGAAGAGGTTTGGTTCAGCGATGGAAGCATCGTCCTCGCGACGGATCTTCATCTGTATCGCGTCCATAAAGGCATGTTGGCAAAGTACTCGAAGGTGCTTAGCGACATGTTCGAGTTCCCTACGGGAGACGAGGACGCGAACACGGAGCGGTGGGAGGACGTGCCAATCGTACACATGGTGGGGGATAGCGACGAGGAGGTGCGCTTGTTGTTAAAGGCGTTGTATGGCATGAAGTGCGTGGCGATAGACCTTCTCATTTCCATCGGAAACTGATCAATCATACTGCGCTCTTTCAGCTTGCAAGCCGCGTTGCATAAGCTAACGCTCTCGGAGGTTGCATCTTTGCTCTCCATTTCCTCGAAGTACGACTTCCAAGATGTCCGAACGGACGTCATCCAACATCTCGAGTTTTTATTCCCAAACACCCAGGAGAAATACAAGACGTCGCAAATCCACTCAGCACTGCTTACATCCGACCATCTCTTCGAACTCCTTGTGGTTGCTCATCGGTGCGAGGCCCTGTCGATTCTACCAGTCCTCTACTACCTTTGCGCGAGGATCCCTCTTGCATCAACAGTACGAATACTCCATACTCTCCCGCTGGACTGCATGGAAACCTTTTTGCTCGGCCGCGACTGGCTCTGTGGTGTCTCACAGGTCCTCTTCAAACGCACGTTGCAGTCATCTAGGATCGGAGGGGATAATCAGAAGATTTGCAAGTCCTCGTCCTGTCTAGAGGAATTCCGAATACTCCTCGCCGAAAGGTACCCTGAAGGAACTCCTCGTTTCGTCTTCCCTCTCGACGTATCCGAACGCGGAATTTTGGAAGGCATCATCTTAGGAGACGTCGTTATGGAGGAAAGCGAGATATGCGACAAGTGCGCTGAAAAATATCTACGTATGCTAGAGAAGACGAAGAGGTCCACGTGGGATAGGTTACCCCAGAGGTTCCTGAACAAGACTTGGGAGGAGTTAGGCCGAAATTGAACGCCAGAGTTGACAGGTCACCGTCTGGTGAATGATGGAGACTCCTCGCACCACTCCGGCTCTCGATCGATCAGGTATGATCACTGTGCATCTCGCAGTTCTTCTTACTCATAAGGAGTAAACAGCTCAGTTCCGTGAACATTTGATCCTCCGCAGGTCAACTTCGCTGCATCTTTCCGGTCAGGGTGTCTGCGGAAGTTAGCAGCGGAACGACGATGGCGAAAGAAAGGAATTGGCCTGTTTACTCGAAAGTTACAAGAGCTAGCGACGAGCTAAACTCTTCGCTATGACGAAGGAGGAGAATGAGACGTGTGCTGTTGCACTATCTGAAGATATTTACCGTAATGAGATATTAGGAGACGAAGACTTGCAGAGGAAAAATGAAAAAAGGCGGAGTTTGGATAGTGCTTCGGTTTCTGAAAAATTTCTTGACTGAAATATATTTGCGTTGGTATATCTATTCGAATTCCAAGGAAGGTCGATCTCTACGTTTTCATCATGTCTTCGTTGAAGTCGCCGATGGCGAACCCGGGTTCGGCTGAAGCCGGTAAATCAATTCCGTAGGTAACCGTGGAACGCCAAATGCGTCAACCATTGCCCTTCGAATTCTCTTCCTCATCGTCCATTCCTCGAATCTCAAGCAATCATCCTATCCCCATTCAAGTACAATACTCAATAATGCCACCAAAGCGTCGAAGATTGAGTAAGAACCCACAAACGGAGGATGAAGGGCGCCCTGAGGAAGAGAACTCAGCGACGATAAAGCCACAACCGCACGAGGACTTCTGGTTTGAAGATGGGAGCATCGTTCTTGCGACAGACGTTCATCTGTATCGCGTTCACAAGGGCATGCTGTCGAGGTTCTCCAAGGTACTTAACGACCTTTTCGAGCTGCCTACGGGTGATGCGGATGCGGATAATTCGGAAGGCGTGCCCATTGTGAGGATGGTGGGGGACAGCGATGAGGGGGTGTTGATATTGCTGAGAGCTCTGTACGGCATGAGGTGAGTGTCAATTGCTGTCTTAAACATCTTTGTATCTACTCACTTGTAAACTTAGCCTACGAGACACATTGGGCGAGCTGACGCTAATGGAGATCGCGTCCTTGCTTTCCATTTCTTCGAAATACGACTTCCAAGATATCCGGGCGATCGTGAAGCAGTACTTGGAATCCTTATTCCCAGATACTCTCAAAAAGTACAAAGATTCGAAAATACACAAACGGGAATACCCTTCCGATCATCTTTTTGAGCTTATCGCACTTGCAAGACGATGCGAGGTCCCAATGATCCTACCGACTCTCTATTACTTGTGCGCGCGGTTACCCATGGAAAAATTGGTCGTCCACCTCGATAATCTGCCAAAAGATGTTTCGAAAGCTCTATTGCTCGGACGCACCTGGATGTCTGAAAATCCCGCATTCTACTTGATAGGGCATTCACTACAATATCGGAAAGTCGGTGGCGAACACTCAGCAATCTGCAAATCATCACGCTGTTTGGAAGAGTTTCGTTCTCATCTTTCAAATTTTCCTGGAGGAAGGAGCGGCTTCGTGTCGATATTCGACATTCCTGATCGCGGTGTTTTGGACGGGGTCGACATGAAGCATAGTAAGATATGCGAGGATTGTGCTGATACATATGTGAAATCGGTGGGCACCTCGAAGCAGCGGGCTTGGAACGTGTTGTCCTCAAAATTCATGGGCAAGATGTGGAATGAGTTGAATGGAAAGTGATTGCGTCGGACTGAAAGGTGAGAGATTGAACTTTGCTAACGGAACGTCGCGTCTTGAATATTCATATTTCTAGTATCTCTATACTACATGTAGCGAACGTATGGGCTTCAGAAGTTCGGTTTTTCTCGGTTCTTCCGACTTCGCAGTGGTCTGACCATTTATCTGGTGGACGCAACTATATTCAGCACCTTTGGACGGGATACGAAGAAGGGGGGCACACGGTGTCGAGAGTACGTAAGAGGTTCTCGGAGGATACTGCGTTGCATTTCTCCCCACCTTTCAACAATTCACTGAATCTACTTACTTTCATCCTTGCAGCAGATGCTCGCTCGTTCTTTTGAATGTTTTCTCCCTGTCACTTGCGATCCCAGTGTTATGCTCTTATTGTCAATAAACTTTCCATCGCTTGCAATTCGTCTCGTCACTTACTCTCCCTAATCGAATCCAGTTGAATTCATATAGAGGGATGAGGACGAAACAGAGGAAGGGACAGTAATTTCTTATTCTGCTTTGTGGTCAATTGTTCGGATCCACTCATCAAAACTTCATCGCACAAGACGAGTATACTTTCATATTCGTTTGCGTATATAACGTTTCCTACTCCGAATGTGAGGCCTGAGATGTTTCGTTTTTCCTCAATTCTATGCGATTCGACTTGTCGGCGATATCCGGCGGTCGGCGTCTTGGGCACGATTAGACTCGATTGACCATCACAGCCAAGCAACCTTCATCCTGCCCATTTGACCACTCCCGTCTATTGTAGAAGTCTTGATGCCTCCGAAACGTCGAAGACTTGACGAAGGTGAACAGGTCGGGGACGAAGGTGAACAGCAAGGAGCCCCGAGGACCGAACGTCGACCGCATGAGGAACTCTGGCTCAACGACGAAACATCGTTCTCGCGACGGATGTCCATCTTTATCGTGTACACAAAAGCGTGTTGGCGAAGTACTCGAAGGTGCTCAGCGATCTGTTCGAGATCCCCACGGAAAATGCGAGCGCGGAAGCTTGGGAAGGCGTGCCCATTGTGAGGATGGTGGGGGATAAAGACAAGGAGGTTTCTCTGCTGGTGAAGGCGTTGTATGGCATGAAGTGCGTTATGACCAAGCTTCTCATAGTTTTCAAAAACTGATTGAACATGTGCACCTCCAGCTTGCGAGATGCATTGCGGAAGATGGCCCTATCGGACGTTACATCTCTGCTCTCCATTTCCTCGAAGTACGACTTTCAAGATGTCCGATCGGACGTCGTACAATATCTGGAGTCATTGTTCCCAAAATCTCTTGAAAAATACAAGGCGTCGAAAATCCATGAACAAGCTCTTGAACCCAACCAACTCTTTGGCCTACTTGTCGTCGCTCTCCGGTGTGAGGTCCTACTGATCGTCCCTGCCCTTTGTTACATCTGCGCGAAGATCCCTCTTCCCCGGACAGTCTCTTTGCTCCGTGAACTCCCTACAAATCAAATGGAGCAGTTCTTGCTTGGCCGCGATTGGCTCTGTGGGGTTTCTCAAATCATACTCAAGCGCTCGATCCGAGCAACAAAAACCGGAGGGGGAGCCTTGAAGATATGCGGGTACTCAGGTTGCTTGGGGGCTTTTTATTAGCGAAAGTAATTGATAGAAAACAATGTATATAATTGGGCGAGAGCCCGCTAACTTTATAGTACAAATATAGTAATTACAACCTAATTACCGACGAGTGCTTTGCACTCGTCTCGCCATCGAACTGACCGATCGTGGCCAGTTGCGAGGTTGGCGACTACTTCACGCCGGCCCCATGCGTTGCACGGTGTGTTCCTTACACCGGCTCCAGCGCGTGGGAGCTCACTCGCTAACACTCCCCCTCGAATGCCGATCCATGCCGATGAGATCGAGCATTCGGTCGTGTGCCGGCCGGGGAAGACCCTTCGTAAAAAGGTCTGCCGCGTTGT
>KQ086314.1:0-19084 GCA_001020605.1 Schizopora paradoxa
TGAGAGCTCCCATTGGCTGAGAACAAGCGAAGTGCTTCTATTCTCACGAGGCCTTGTACCAGGTTGATTTCAGCGGGTGCGTGGACGCGCCCCCCCTTGAGTTGAATTCGAGGAACGAAAGGCCAAACAGCGGCGCGTTAGCTTTCAAGAAGCTCTGAGCGGAGTCACCGTCGGAGTACTGTCGAAAATCGCGTCTTAGAACCCGGTTTCTCCATGGGAACTCAAGTACTCAAGAAAAGAATGCATTACGGTCAACTTGCGGATTCCATTAGGTCAATGGTGTCGAATCAAAGCCAATGGTGTTGGGAAAGGCCTCAAGATGTCTACGTTTGCGATCCCTTTGACCCAGTCTTCGGGATACCCTCCCTCTACGGCGATCGCAATCGTCGTAGCTTTGACTCATTTGGCTCTTGTTCCCACCGATTGACGTGAAGCTTTGGGCGCCTTGGTCTTCGTGGGATGTCTGTGTCGTTTGGGCGGCAGGCTACAACCTGTTAGTACAACGTCCTTCGTCACGCTGTTCATATTGATGACCACTAGACATCACGCCGAATATAACTCGACGCCTGGGATGTTCTGATAGAGACATTGACTCGTCAAGTCAAGTGCTTCTCAGAACCACGACCATCTCATCACTCTGACGACTGCGCTTCTGAATTGACCAGGGTAATGGTTGAACCAAGGATGAAGCTCGAGTATACCATTCACAAACTCCCAGCTTTTCAAGAAACACATGGTAAGCCGAGTTTTCTCGACCGTTGACACGTAAATGATTCAGTGTTTTGCCATCTCTGCAGAAAGTACGATCGAAGCCATAACGAAGATCAACGGCTCCGCATTTGAAGGAGGTTAGCTCATAACTGAAAGATTCGCTCACTTTAACTTTTATTGTTTTCTTCCAGACAAATTTATCGAGTTGCTCCTCGGCGGGCACTGGGACCTCGCACCATGCCTTCATCGTGCATTCACAATCGACTTTCTCAAGGATGGACATGTTTACGTCGTTCAGCTCGACGACGGCAGAATCATCGCAAACGCAATGTGGCGTGGACCAGGACCTGCGCAATCCCTTCTCAAAAGGTGCGGTCTGCTGTCGACTTTCACGTTTGGCTCCATATTTTTGTTCTGATACTCCTGAAACGACATCAGCGACAGTAATGCAGAGGAAGAAGGGTTCAACAGATTCATGGCTGCACTTGAACAGAAGGATGCAGAAGCGGCAAAGTGGTGGAAAGAGTACGTGAGTTTAGTTCCCATGAATCGTCGATTTTATATCTATTATCTGACATTTCTGCACCCGCTTTTTAAAAAGTACATGAACAAGTACGCGTCTTTCACCGACGGATGTTTAGATGGGCCGGAAGCAAAGCAAGGCGGCTGGCGTCTTCAAGTCATTGGTGTCTTACCCGAATATCAACGCTACGGGATCGGGGCAGCATTGATCAAAGTCATCGAAGATAAGGTGAATGCAATCATGAACAAAGCTCTTGTCGGTCTTCTTTTAATCACTAAAGCTAGATACTCAATGACGTCGAACTTGCACCCGCAGAGCGTCCAAAGATCAGCCTGGAAACCGAAAGCGAACGCGCCGTGAGCAAACCACCATCTGAGTCTTTTCATTTCTCTTACAGTGTCCTTTTTTATTTTTCCTCTATCGAACGCAAGTGTAAATTTTATCAGAAGATTGGTTTCGAAGAACGAGGTGCGACCGTAATCGAAGGCGTCGGAAATTTAGGCAGCTGTCCGATGTGGTGTTTCGCAAAGATGTTGTGAATGAGTGAGTTTTTCTCGGTCTGTTCTGTGAAACTTTCGTCCTTTCTCTACGTTAACGACTAAAGCTGGAACTGCCGTCAAATGAGTCACGAACGAAATACTGCCGAATACGATTGTCTCTCATCGACTTCCTCAACAAATTATCAAAGGTCGCTGTTTGTCCCCAGCACACTTCAATGAGCGGTACCTGCTATGCACCGCCATGGCCCGGCTACAAAATATCTATATGAGACCCGGCCACAGAACAATACTTCGTCATCTTCTGAGATACACCTATCTGATATGGCGTAAGATCATCGCCATCATACGTATTGCTTCGGGTGTCAAAGGAAGGCAAAGAAGTAGAATGTGTTCGAGCTCTCGAGTCTGTTGACCAGGTGATTGCGATTATCACTCAGGACTTCAACTCATCGTGGAATGAGCACAAATCTCCTGAAGTCCTACTACACAACTTCAATTACACGGAGACTGTTAGCGAAACGAAACCTGCCGGTTTGTCGCTCGTCACGAGAGGCCCCGAATCCTGGCGATCTCAAATTGCACTCACATAACATTTAGGGTTTTGACGCTTTGCGGTGGCAAAATAAGCACCTACAGCAACCTACAGTCACTTATATTTAAGCCGAGAAGACTGGTGGAGTTGGGAAACCAGAGTCACAACGTGTTGACGAACTGGTCGATAAAGTTCTCGACTCGAATTCAGTATTCCATACCATTCATGGGCGAAAGCAATGCGACAATCAAATACACTATACGCAAGCTTCCAGAGTTCAAAGACGTTTCAGGTGAGTTAAAATGATTTTCGAGGGAGATGTATTTCGTCTTAAGGTAACTCTAATCAGAAAGCACGATTAAAGCTATTATCAATGTCAATTGTGCCGCGTTCAAAGGAGGTGAGTTTTGATAAAATTTATGTCTTGGGTCCCTTGCGTTGTGATGTATGGGCTCAGATTTATACACAAAAATAATACTCGGTGGACATTTGGACCTTGCCCCTTGCATGGAGCGTGCTTTCCTGATCGACTCTCTCAAGAGCGGACATGTTTATGTGGCGGAACTTGAGGATGGGACAATCGTTGGAAATGCCTTATGGCACAGACGAGGCGATCCTCCTGTTGGAACGTGGGCACTTGCTCTTTTCCCCGACTTAGCCCACTCACCAAGAAGTTGTTGCTCGGCGAGAATGCAAATGAAGAAGGATTCCACAAGTTCTTTTCGGCCCTCGAGCAGCGAGACTCTGGCCTAGCAAAATGGTGGAACGGATACGTGAGTTTCCCTCAATCAATGAGGGCCGTGACGTGAATTAAATATTCAATTGTCGTCTAGTTTCAAGAAAAGTTTAGCTCGTTTACACAGGAGTGCTTAGCGACGTACGGAAACAAGGAGGCCGTTTGGCAACTTTATTCCGTAGGCATTTTGCCGGAGTACCAACGCTACGGAATCGGGACAGCGTTTGTTAAGGCCATCGAAGATCAGGTGCATAACAGTTTAATTCTCGAGTTATTATCAATAATGAGCCCTCTATAGATTACGAACAACCCGAATTCTGATCCTGCAGATAGAAAGATAAGCTTGGTTGCGGATATGGATGTTGCGGTGAGGCTCCTGTTCAGTTGCATTGCCCATTACATTTTATTCATATCATCTCAGCGTAAGTTCTATCACAAGCTTGGGTTTGTCATACGAGGAGAGACTATCATAGAAGGATACGGAGATCTGGGAACCTGTCCGTTGTGGCATTTCGTCAAAGACGTTTGAGTGAATTTGCTGCGCAGAACGGAGTGGTTGTTACAATCGATAATAATTTATCTGAGTAAGTCAATCTTTACTCGTATCAATACGCGTCCAATGCCTCGTACGCGGACGTAAGTGTCACAATTGACACGGTTTATGTCATCTGTCCTTCCGCCAGTCGAAATCCGTCAGCGTGATGAAAGCGAGGCTCTTGATAAGCATTCGAGGAAAGCCTTGAAGTATGTGACGGAGTGATCAAAGGAGCCTGACGATATCTTTTCAAATTTTAGGACGATGACGAGTTACTCCGTGCGATGATCATCCGAAAGTCGTACAAGTCATCCTCGTCTTCATCTGAGGGGGAAATGTTTCAGCAAACTTTTGCTCTAAAATGAGTGGGATATGTTACCGGTCAATGATGACGACCAAGGCCAAGAGAAAAGATCTGAAATTACGGTTTCGACGTATTTGTTGGCGGGTTCTGATCTGTCACCTTTCAAGAAAGGGAACTCAGAATGCTCAAGTGAAGATGCCTCTGACCATTTTTAAGAGTCAGTTACATGCAGCTCGGAAGAAATCAACGTAGCAAACCGGATTCTACTTCATGATGAATTAGATCATGGATTGCTGGTGCCGCGATTATGTCCGTTTCCATTACAATTGGGAGAGAAACGCCCGACGAGGGCTCAGATAGTTTCGAAGCATTCGCTTTGTCCAGGCTCGTGACCGTTGGCGACCAGTTGGAGAGTGAAGAGTGAATAGCATTGCGTTCAGAGGCAACTGGTTTGATAAGACATGAGTGAATTATATTCAAAAGATGACAAGAGACGATAGCTTTGTACCCGCAGCAGGAACTTGAGCTTCGCAAAGTGATCCATCCACTTTACGACACCTCATCGCCATCTGATCAAGGAAGGCCGTGTAATGAGAATGTACTTTACCTATACAAAAAAGATTCATTTGATACTGTTCGAATGCATATACATGGATGGATATCACCGGCTTACTATTAATAAATGCCAAGTGTGCCATGATTTGGTACCCAGTCGGTCGGGATGAAGCATCTAACCAGCATGAATTGCAAAGGGCCCATAATTTATAGAAGATTAAAGGATCGCCGTGTTGTTCAGGTCTTTCCGGAAGCTCCCCGTTCATTATCGACAGCATCACGAAGGGCTCTGGGCGCTTTTTACCGTATGGCACTTCCCAGCTGAGCAGCTCCTGAATGAGAGTCATCAGCTTGGTAGTGGCTATGAAAATACATTCGACACGCACGTAGGCGACCATCCCAAATGCCCAGATATCCGACATAGCTGTATGCTTAAGGGTTCTTCCGTCCGGGGGCGATAAAAAAAGCTCTCTCGCCATCCAAGGAATAGTCCCTTTGACACAACTTGCAGTCCCTGACATTGCACTTTGAGACTGAGAAAGTGCAAGGGAGAGCCCAAAGTCAGCCAGCAATGGCAATCTCGTGGCCGATATGAGTACATTATGCTGTGCAAAGTCAGAAGGCGATCTCTGTAATTGTTTCTTTCAAATTCTTACACTTTTAAGGTCCGCGTGGATAATTCCTCTGATATGAAGATATGATAATCCTGAAGCGATTCCATAAAGCTACGCATAGTGAGCGTCAATCAGGTAGGAGTTATTATCGAAAAATAACAAACCAATGTGCAGGTCTCTTCCCCACATCGAGGAATAAGTTGCATGTAGTCATGTAAGGTACCACGTAACATCCATTCGGACACTAAATTCGGAATCAAGTTTTCGCCCTCAACTACAAAGCCCAGGAATGGCAGAATGTTCGGGTGGCTCAACGTTGCCCAGATACCAATTTCTCGGGAAAGACGCTGTGCAGTAACGTAAGTTTAGCATGCAGCTTATGTCCTGCAATGAGAATATGTTTGGTAGACACACGTACCTTTAAGAGAACTTCATCCTTCCTCAGGAACATACGGATTTGTTTGACAGCAACCTTTTTGCCGTGCTTCGTCGACCACGCGGAAAAGACATCGCACGAGGAGCCATATCCCGAAGCATGCATCTGCTTGTCGACTATTAACCCTTCCAAATTGAGATGCGATAGGTTTGACAATAAGTCTGTCAAAGATTTCATCTTTGTCACGTTAGTGCATACACGGGAAAGACAGGACTTCAGAAGAGGGGGCGGGGAAGGAGACAATGTTGTACGTGGTGATACGATGGATATTTAACGAGCGGAAGCCGTCTTCGCCTCTAGCCGAAAGGAAAGACCCGACCTACGACGATCGACACAGGCTCCATTCTCATTTATTGTTGCGCCGTTTCAGAGCGGAGAGATCCGCGCCTGCGATGATTCTAAAGAGCCTGAAATATCGCTAGCGCGGCAGATTTCCTGTGTGATTATGATTTCTCTTCGGCGATTGCCTTCAAAACAAGACGCAAGACCTTATCAGACACAAATGAGATCGGATAGTCCAAGAGACGAAGACCATACTTACCAATATTATATCCGCAAACTCCTTAACGACAATATCGTTTACCGCACGCACAATCCGTTGTTCATCGTGAAGCACACGGCATGTGCAGGTATCACGAAGCAACTCTTACCTTAAAATTTGATTTAAGGCCTTTAATTTCTCTTCTTTCGAGATCGTCAGCTTCCTTGGGGTACCAGATCGACAAGAGTAACCCACAAGTGGTAGCAATTGTATGAGCTACTACATCTTATCCTTTATCATACTCATAATAGTTGTTTCCCCTGGTCACTTGTTTTTGCTTCGCAGTACGGAGAGATCCGCTTATATTTTTGACACCCGCTTCAGAGAAATGCGGTGACCGGGCTGTGAGATAAAGTGTCTGCGAGTCTCGACATGAAAGATGGACGTGGTTCGATGTCAAGGAGCATCGCAGTGTTTCCTGATGTTGGTCCGTGCACGATTTTCTCCTCCGGGCCGCTCCGGAATGTTATTGTAAAGTTGCCTCCTCCAGAAAATTCTGCCTCTAATCTTGAGAGCTTGCTTATGTCGTCAATATTTGGTATTCCATACCAAGAGGAAGTTTCGCCGCGACAGGCCAAGTGTATAATGATTTCTTTAACATAGATATGTGCGTATGTGGTAGAGGGGGCAAAGATGTCGGGACGGAGTAACTGATATTTTTATACCGCGTAACAGGATGCTTGAGGCTTCGCTTATGAAGGCATTTCCCGGGAACAGATCATTAGGGTCACAGTTGACCATTGACGCGGTATTGCTTGAACTTAGATAATAACGCAGTGATGAAAGGTTCAGGAATCAGGACGTTCAGTTCCCGTCGGTGATCTCCTGTTCCTTGGCTGTGATCGTATTCCT
This sequence comes from Schizopora paradoxa, assembly GCA_001020605.1. Classification (NCBI taxonomy): domain Eukaryota; kingdom Fungi; phylum Basidiomycota; class Agaricomycetes; order Hymenochaetales; family Schizoporaceae; genus Schizopora; species Schizopora paradoxa. The sequence goes on from KQ086314.1 coordinate 6,840, forward strand.
ATGACCCAGTCAAACTCGGGTAAATTATAAGTGCGGTCTCACTGTAAGAGTAAATCGGAAAGTTGAGATGCCAATCGCACAGTTCCGTCTACAAACGTGCTATGCCTCGAAAGGCCATCACACGACTATAGTCCCTTTAGAACCACACGGAGTGGTCTGGTAGCACGCATGACAAAGTAATCGCAGAAAGAGTCCAACCAGGCACCTTTATCGAAATCTTCTGCCAGTATCACGTCAAAGCGCGATAATAGGAGGCATATGATCATCCGAATTTCGAGGCGAGCCAGATTACGCGCGACGCAGTTTTGAGGCCCAAAGGAAAACGGGATGAATGCAGTGGTGTTGTGGACTCTTGCCTCCGTTGATGCGCTTATTGATGGCGATAGCCAGCGGTCAGGCCAAAAGTCGTTCGTGTGGGGAAAGAAGTTCCTCGAATCACGATGCAGGACATAAGGCGATACGTAGACTTCGGTTCCCTCCGGAATGTATCTTGAGATAGCGAGAAATTGGTGCTTTAGACCCCTGCCATACTGGAGATGAACGTACTCACCGGCCAGCTACTACGTGGCCCCCGCTTCCCTCCGGAACTCTCCTTGAGCCGTTGGTGGGGACGGGTGGGTATAACCTAAGCGTCTCATTTCTATAGAGGAGGACTCAGTTTTCATCACGACTTCCTAAGTCCAAACTCACATGCACGCCTCCAGATACGTCAACGACGCATACTTGGATGTTTCCAAGACGTTCTCTCCCTTAGGGAAAACACTGTCGAGTTCGGCTTTGACACGATCCATGCAAATAGGATTGTCAAGAAGCAGGAAAATGAGGAACGCGATGGCACGCGCTGTTGTATCGGCCCCTGCATTGATAGCAAGCCCACCATCGGATATCGCGTTCGCCTTGGACGGTTTTTCTTTCTCCAAACCGGCTTCGTCCGTCTGATACAATACTAGTTAGCGCTGAAGCTCAAAGTCAGAGAACATTTAGGCAGCAATCACCAGATGGTACCATAGGTCTTTCGTCCCCGATCCATTTTCAACTCGAGCTGTCGCAACTTTCGCTCCGAAAATCCTTAATTTGTACATACGTCGAAAGAAGAAAGGCAGGAGTCCGAGAGATCGCCCGATCCAAGGGAGGTGAGCAATTATCATCCCTATACTTCAGATTGTGATGTTAGTAAACTATATAGAATGAAGTCAACACTTACACCATGGAATCTTCCATGATTTTGACGATTCCATCTCTATCACAACCCGCTTCCAAAAGTTCAAACCCGCCGCCAAACCTTGAGAGTAATATATCAATAAGAAAATGAAGTCCAATCACCAAACCACTCACGCCATATCGCCCACAAAATCAAACCTATAAACCAATTAAAGCAGGAGTTCGGTCACTCAAGGAGACAAAAATGTAGAACAGTTTCAACGCACGAAAAATAATCCAACCACTTTATCATGTTGATGGGGCCATTTTCCTTCGATATTTTGTCCATGAGTTGCGTTGCCCTTCGAGCAATCATGCCTTCATATTCCGCTAATGATTCTGAGCTCATGCCTCTATTCCACAGTCGGCGCCTTTTCGCGTGTTCTTCTGGAGGTAAAACATTCAAGGACTTCGGCCCTTTCTTATTTTTTATGTAGTCGTAGTCTAATATGAGGTGAGCTTGGCCTCAATAGAGCGAAAACTCAAGTCTACTCACATCTGCCCTTTGGGAGCCCAGCAGCGCCTAATACATCTAAAACACCATCGGCGTTCCCAACGGATACTTCTTCAGGACCTATCCGACGCGCAGTGGGTAAATTAACCATACAGTACAAAGGATGGGAATTTGCGTTTTCTCACCTACTCTCACGAAGTCGCCGTACGTGTCGTGCAGTTCCTTGAGATACCTGTGATATTGACCACTATACGCGATGTAGGCGACCCATAGCTTTGTGACGCGACAAATGAGTGGTCCAGGAAAGGAGTAAAGACGATGGAACGGGGAGAGTCTATACGAGATGATGGACAGTGACAAGAACGCGTAGAATTCGAGGTAGCACTTGAATATGATCGAAGGTTGGAGATTCAGAAATTCCAATTGCCACATGCCAACAAGAAATAAGAACGGAAGTCCAGCCAAGAGTGCTACCGTCAAATTGAAGTCCAGCGCCCCGATGCGTTTGAAAAACATAAAATGTGAGCCCTGGGTCGAATATCGTGAGGATTGTTCCAATAGACCGTAGGAGACATGAACGTACGACGGCATAACAAAACAAGTATCCTGCTAGCGAGTCAGGCATCCCGAGTAGTTGGGTTGCTATCAGGATCGTGTCGAACGGAGTAGATAGGTATATATAAGAGATTCAGGAGCCCGAGGGGAAAAAGAGGCCTACGAAAAATCTTTTGGAATTGCACATGCTGATTAGGGAAGCTAGTATGGGAGCACCTCGGACTTATTTTCGGCGGCCAGTAGCGGAGAGAAAATACTGCGATCTGCGATCTTGGCAATACTGGTGGGCCATTTTGTCCCAATTCGCAACACGGCTATGGACGCGATTCGAGGTCGCCAAATACCAAAACGCTTCAATCCAACATACGGGTAGCGATCAGAAAGACTTCGGTCATAAAGAGGTTCGATTCACGACTCTGTTTGGCGATTCAAATCGCACTTTGGAATCCATCGAAGCTATTGTGGATATTTCACTCAGGATGACGGGATCCACACTGCACCAGCCGCATCCGGATCCTTCATTGAAAATGAGGGGGGAGAATGTCGAGATGGATCAGCAAGCAAAACATCGAGAAAGATTGCTCCGTCAACTCACCATGACGACGCTGCAAGACGCACCTTGACCTTAACATCTCAAATTCATCAACTCTCGTACCGAAAACGAGAGATCGTACACAGAAGCATAGAAGTTGAAGTGTTCAGTTCCACGACGGAGAATCATTATTCGATTACGCACTGTTCTCTGTGAATTTGATGAAAGACATGTCGAATGATATTGGGCCTAATCCTTCCAGATCTCTTCCTTTCTGAATTTCTGTTGATGTCGTGCGTTCTTCGCTGAATGAGCCTGAATTGGCAAGTATCTGTACCTCGCGCCGCAAGATGTCTCGCTAGCTCAATCCACTGCTGCATACAGGATAACTTGGAAGAGAAATTTGAATCATGTTGAATCGGCGACGTGTCGAGTCGTCGAGTCAACGGCGACGAATGGATGATCATCGAAACGTTCAAGTTACAAACCAGTACAAACCACGCGTCTGCTGGCGGGCCACGCGTTCGCGAGCAGCCGGACTCAACGTCTCCCATCATCTTCCAACGTCTTCCAAAGCCTCGTCCGGTAAAGCAGCTCTGCCTTTGGCACGTAACATGCAAAGCACTCAGTTGATATATCTCTCTTTCTCAATGGCAAGAGCGTGGAGGTGAACGACGCAGAGACGTGTCCCCTTTCTCGAACTCCTCGAACCTGTTTGGCGACGCCCTTCTTTACATACTGAATCACAAGCCTGGGATCTCAAGAGGTGCGTCATTGCGCCATTCGTCACCTTCTCTATCACAACTTCTGTAGAGAACCAGAGGTTGAGACGTCCTTGCTCTTTCTGTGTTTCATTTGACTAACCGGTTTTCTTCAAGATCCTCCATCAAGAAATCCAGCTCCATATCACAATTGGAATGTCAAGTTGTAACTACAGCAGATGCGCAACGAGCAAAAAAAATGGAAAAGGAGAATTCGGACCAAAATGTTCGAGGATCTCCGGTTGGAGTGAGCAAAACTGCGAAGGGTGTAACTCGAATGTTATTTTGGGGACGAATTACGCCGGGATCAAGCAGGACAGCCTGGAAAACTCGAGCGCGTTTTTTGATCATCTGCCGAGTCAGAAGGCGTCGGTCTGTATCAGTGGGGGTGGATGAGAAAGATATACAAACAGGTTCATATGTCGAACACCGTTGAAATGTCATCGACGCTTTCTCGGCCTTCTCGGTGAGTGTCTTGCTCTGCTTGGAAAGTGAAGTATCTCATCATTTAGCACCGGAATAGAATTTCAAGCCTGCTGGTTAGGCTGCACTCGGCAACAAGCCCGTTCCGCCCAGCAGAGATCAGCATCCTCCACGAAATCACCCCGCCAACATATATAAGACCTCAATAAACGCGTACGCCCCCTCGTCACATCAAGCGTCGTCGTGCTGCCGCTAACTGAATAATCTTGTCTCACATAATTTAGCTTTCAAACTTTTGACCTTGCACATGGCATCGCACCCCAAGCCGAAGCTTGATTTCACCATCCGTAAATTGCCTGGTTTTAACGACGTCCCAGGTAAGATTTCAGATGTCTTATGGTAATATCGGAAACTAACAGTCACATAGAGACGACGATTGATGCTCTCACAAAGGTGAATTGTGCGGTGTTCCACAACGGTGCGTTGCTCAGTAACTGAACAAGAGCAAATTAAAGTGATGCTCATCTCAATATTTACAGATCGGTTCAACAGACTGGTGCTCGGTGGACACTGGGATCTTGCTCCGGCATGGCATCGGAGCTTCGTGATCGACTGTCTCATGGGCGGCGTTGTCTATGTCGTGGAGCTGGATAATCAAATTATTGGGGATGCTTTGTGGCATGGTCCAGGTCAAGCACTTTCTCAGGTGTAAGTCGGCACTCTTTACTACAATTCCCGTCCTTTCGCATCTCTGACGAGTTTGCAATAGGGAAGGCGCCGCGGAGGCTGGCTGGGATAGATATATGGCCGCGCTCAAGAAAAAGGAGCCTGGGATGGAAGAATGGTGGAGCTCATACGTGGGTGTCGACTATTGATATGTTTTACAAATCGGTTTACGCTACTAACTCTAAGCACCATAGTTCCTACCGAAGCATTCCGAGTTCATGAATGAATGCCTGCAGGACCCTGCCTACAAGTTGAATGGTTGGTTTTTGCAAGTCATCGGAGTCTTGCCAGAGTATCAACGAAACGGTATTGGAAGTGCACTGATCAATGTCATATTTAATGAGGTACGATTTTTGCTTTCTTCCTTGGAACTACATTTAGAAAATTGAATCGATCTTTCGGGACATGTTTCGCAGATCGCCAGGAATCCAGATGCTCCACCTGCCGAGCGTAACATCTGTCTTGAAGTGGAGGCGGAAGGCGCCGTGAGTTCCGTTCTCCGTCTCAACCTTTGTTTAAATTTCAAACGGTATATCAAGCGGAACTTTTACAAGAAACTTGGCTTCGTTGAGAAAGGGGAGATCGCTGTCAAGGGCCTGGGGGATCTGGGGTGCTGTCCGATCTCGTGCTTTGCGAAAGAGTTCTGAACCTTTCTCATACGCGGCATTCTCATAGCGTACGTCATTGCTTGTCGGCGTCGACTCGACTCGGCGACTACACAAGCTGGTCAAACGCCAACGTCTTGAACAAGATCAATTTCGAATGCCTTTGCGGACCTTTCCTTGTAGCTCATAGCTCCAGACGCATCTCCAGAAGAAATCCAACTTGCTTATCAGCAATATTCTCTCGTACATCTATATTCAAGTTGTGATTGACGTACGCAATGAATGTGATTCGTAACTCCACTCTGCACGGTTCGTGTTCCACTCATCGACACCTACTGTTAAATGAAACGCTCACTGTCTTCTAATGCTCGCTTTCGATGTAGAACCGATTCCCTCTGTCTATCACGATGACTATTAGTGTACATCGTGGGTTTGCGCATGTTCTCAGTGCTAGAGAAATAGTAAGTCATCACTTCTTCACTGATATCCACACTGGCACTACGATATACGTGTACTGCTGGCACTGTGAGATTCGCGCTTCCCTTTTTATCATTTGGCTTATGCACGGAGGGAGCAGGAGTTGTAGATGGAGGAGTCGCGCACGGTATGGACTGGACTATAGAAGGGGTGCCAGTGAGAATGCGAACGACTGATTCACTGCGCTCAATGCTGTCGAATTTAGAACAAAGTGACCAAATTCGAAAAGCAAACGGGTACAAATCGCGGCAAGGTGGCTTTACTGTCAGTCTCAATCTTGGTTCTAAATCCCGAAATCAGTTCGAAGCATTGTTCTTATCTTGACACCGCCTTCTTCAGTAGCTGTTGGCAGTTGACATCGCGGGTGAGCATTGTCATCACAGGTTTACCTTGAAGCGGATCGTCTCGACATGAATAGCTCTCGACAAATACTGGACATGCTGCGACGATGTGCTATCTCAGAGACACCCTCACCCTCAGTCGACCTATCGAGGAATGGAGCAGTCATTTGCGCCCCAAGAATCTTCGTCCGACCTATGGACGGAGAGAATCGAGCTTGTAGGCACTATCGTTGAAGGAGTTGTATACGGCAAGTCTTCCTTCCTCATTCTGTCTTGTCGACACGGACTGATGCTGCAACTGTGCCATAGGGATGCACGTCTGTGTCATCGTGCTGATTTTCAGCGTCTCAAGGGACGCGATGTCGACTAAGCTCAAACGGCTATTATCTTGTGGAGTCTTCCTGCTCTTCGCTTTCGCCACAATCATGTTAGCATGTCAGGCAAACCTGCTAGAAGTCATGTGGATCGACGAGAGGGATATACCGGGCGGCCCAATAGTCTGGATCGGGATCCAATACACCCTGAAATCCGGCGTCCTTACGCTCTCAATATTCGTTGTGGCAAGCTTTCTTGCAGATTCCTTTCTTGTGAGTCCGCTTCTATCACAAGCTTTGCAGGACAACGAGTTGCAATTCAACGCTCATCATCTCCTTAGATTCTCCGTTTATTCGTGATTTGGAATAACAATTATTACATTATCATAATTCCATGCCTTTCCAACATTGCCTCTGCAAGTGCGTAACACCCATAAACTGAAATTTGCTTCGTCGTGCTGACTGCCTTCCTCTCTCATCTAGTTCTAAGAGGATTCGTCATAACTCAGTCAATACACCCAAACTCAAGTTTTACGCTGGGTTCTCGGGAAACCGTGGTCCCATACTACGTCCTGACGATTTCGCTCAACATAATACTTACGCTTGGAATCCTGGCCCGTCTGCTCTTCGCCCGCCGCTCGGTTCTATCAATAATGGGCTCAGACCACGCGAAGACATATATCTCACTCTCTGCTATGTTCGTCGAGTCCTCCGCTCTTACTTCGATCAGCGGTGCTTTCGCGCTTGCCTGCTACATCCGAAATAGTGATTTAGTACATCTTGCACTGGTCCTGTATGATCAGATTCTGGTGAGTGTCAGTTCTGCCTTAAAGCTCATGTTAGTTATAAATTGGTTATCAGTGTCTCGCACCGCAACTCGTTGCGCTCAGGGTAGCTTTGGGAAGAGCTTGGAAGAGCGATACCATTAGTGGACAGATGAGTCCAGTGGGGTTCAAGCAATGTGCATCGAAGCAAGATTCTGCGACCTCTACGAGGTCCAATGATGCCTCCGTGTAGAACCAGATTCAGCTCTTGTTTCTGGAAAGATAAGGGAGGCAGTTTATTAATTTGCAGTTGTTATTGGGCATTACGGGCATCCTTCTTCACCGACGTCAATGTATCTATCGGTTCGCCTGCATATGAACTCCTTCGCGATTCCGATGCTTTTGAAATTGCTCCTCTACCTTGAATATTACAATACAAATCACGTCATAAAGACACTCAGGCATCTCTGAAGGGAAAGCAGCAAATCAACAAAACCTCAATAAGGTCGGCCTTTGCTCCATTTTTCCTTCCCAGTTCATGAAGCCTTGTGCTCATGTCAGTGTTGCCGTCTTCTCGCTCTTCAAGAGGAATAATTGCCCCATTCAACTATTGTGGAGTGGAATAGTATGAAACTTAGAAAAGGGGATGAGGTACGTAGGGACTTCGTGCGCGTACCGTCCAATAAGTACTCCGTAAGAACTTACAGAGTTCGAAATCCTTGTTTGCAACTCTGAACTTCCATCTATTCATTTCCATTCCTGGATCGTGGTCTTCTTTTATAAATCTCAAAGCCGAATCCACTGCGCAATCTGAATAATAGTAGCCTGTTCTCCGAGGAGGTTTGAAGTATAACTGAATTGTGCTATACCGTAAATACGGATGTCTTTTGTTATGGACAATTTCGGCGATAAGCTGCGTCCTTGAAGTCCCTGCCCTGAATATGCGATACACGACAAAATCATCATTTTGCAAGACTTCTGTATCGAGCTGGCTATCAGGCCTTGGGGTTTCTGGTCGCCGGGCGAAGTTGAAAATTTTGGATGGAATAAACCTGCCCATATTTATCAGTGATTGAAGGGTCTTCAAGTGAGGTGACTTCGTCACCAAACTCACTGTCCTTTTATGCATTCTCTAAGTGAGAAGCTATGTAGAAATAATGGCAGAAGATTGTGCTCACACTTGAATAACAGCGGCGTCATGCTTCGCAAGTGCAAAATATCTTACGCGGCTTTGCAGTCCGATAATGAATTGGTTTGTGCAAATTTCAAATTCCCTACAAATGCGATAAGCTCTTCATGGCATATCCATGCTCTCCGTCCTCTAAGGTGTAATATCCCTAGTAAAAAGTGATGAGAGGTGAAATGAATGCGTGAAATGCGAAAATGGCCGGAGAAAGAACCGTTTCCTGTAGCTACAATGCATGCGAAGTTGCGAACCAACAAGACGCGAGACAATTACAAGCCTATTGTCGGCAAAAGTTCATGGGTGGCACTTACGGACGGAGATATCAGCTCGAAATTTTGTGATACGATCCTTCGTCGTTTCGTCTTCGTGGAAGAGGACGTGCAGCACAGAGAAAGAACCGACTTGAAAACAGACGACGCCGCCGCGGCCTGCCGCCGTGCCGTGAGAGTGGCTGTGCAAGGTAGGATGAAAGCGGGCCACGCTGGCGTTTTCTTCTTTTCGTCGCGCTTTCCGATTCTCTTCAAGTTCAAATTCTTGTCACGAAAATGGCGACTCGCAAATATGGAGGGAGAAGAGGAGCAAGGAAGAAGCGCCGTGTTTCGAACGAAGTCTCTGGAGAAATCGAGAGCGGCTGGCGATCTGGCGTCGAACATGAACAATCGCCAACTGTGGCCCAGCTCCTCCCTCTCGACGTCCTTCGTGAAGTTTTTCTTCACGCCATTCCATCTGGATATCATGCTTCGGTCAAGGCAGCGACTCTAGGGCAGTGGAGATCCTTTTTCTCAAACATCTTCCCCGTCAACCTCACTCTTGTCTGTCGTTCGTGGAGGGCTGCCGCGATCGACACCCCGGGGATATGGTCGAAGTGGTACATCAACGTGCACAGTCCCTCGCAGAAGGCTTTACTCATCATGAAGCGTTTTTTGGCGTGTGTCATTGGGCGAAGCGACGCAGTCAACTTAACGCTTCATCTGTGGTTTACGGGAACTTTCGACGGCGTCCGAGCTTGTGACGCGGTCAGTCCGATTATGAAGTACCAGGAACGTTGGGAGGACGTGGATATCGACCTTGGGAAAGGATTGGAGGATAATCCAGTGTGTCGAATTTACTCTTCTCGACTTCATTCGCTACGAAGGCTGCGTTTAATCGGTCCTCAATGGACTTGTTATCGAACTGAAACCAGAACAGCCCCCAGTTCTCGCCTTGACGTACCTCCCATTCACATCCTTCACCTCGACAATCTTCAATCGGCGACCTTACATAGCATTTCAAACTTTCAGCAACTTTCAGAACTTTCGATCTGTCTACATGAAGACTTCAGGAATCACGGGTCCTTGAAGCTTCCCGCACTGCGTAGACTCGGAATACGAAAGGCATTTTACTACAAGGGGGACCGCTTTCACTCAATTTTATCGAACATGGAATGCAACTCACTGCAAGAACTTTCCATTGAAAATACCAATACGCTCTCTCTTCAAGGATATATCGATTTTGTCGTTCGAAACGGACTTGCAAATACGTTATTATCCCTTCGTCTCATTTTCGCTGTATTTCATCTTCATGGTCATCACCCTGAAGATGCAGAGAACGATATCATCTCTCTCCTTCGTCTCCTCACCTCGTTGCGACGATTGGCGATCTTTAAAGGGATGAATGGCGGCTCTTTGTCCGCGATGACTTCCGTCACGGCGGGGCGGTTTCAATTATGCCCGCTTCTTGAAGAACTCGTTCTCGATTACGTGAAGGCCGATGAACATCTGTTTGCGGATCTTGTCAATGCGCGCTGGAACGAGCCAGGAAGGTGTATCAAGTCCATGACTTTCCTACGCTGCGCTTATAGAAAAGTCGGAAAGCGAGATGTATATTTCTCGCACATTTCGGGAACTGAGGCTTGCGTTCAAAACGGGTTGAAGCTGAACGTATCCGTAAACATGACGGAAGACATGAAAGATTACGGCTTAGGCTACGCTACTATCGTCAGTCGACATCTTTCTTTCAACCTTTCTGAAGTTCTGATTTCGGCGTCAAAGGACTGCTGCCAAACATAGAACCTCAACACCGTATCACTCATGTTGTTGGGGACGTTCATGGCGTACCGCTCAACTGTCGTGAATGCATCGAAGTCTTCGATCGGTAGCGAACCCTTTCAAATGACGAACGAGATGGCAGATGTTATGTAATACGTTGAAGACCGTCAGAGTGCTTGCATGCGGGTGGTCGGCGATTGGGGAGTAAACTTGCATGTCAGCTTTGTAACAAGTTTTTCGGCAATTATCAGGGGTCGCTGATACATGCAATAGACTCTCGGGTTGGTTTATGAAGAATCGATTTCGAGCTGCGATATCTAGGCGATCATATTGAGATTTGACTTAACCTCTTCCTCGTTTGTTTTCCCTGATATTTTACTACTACTCGTCTCATTGTTATCCTGCGTAAACTCGTGAATGTTTATTCTGCCCCTCCAGCATAGAAAATCAAACGGAAAACAATTAGCTCTGAAGCGATGCACTGGCGAGGACATTCTGTAAGTCATACGCTCAAAATGACGCCGAGAGTGTTCGAGTTCTTATTACAACTTGGTCGAGAACAAGGAGTACAATATTTTGAACGTTGGAGTCTCGAGCTTAGCAGATTATGAAGTTAAGAACTCGATTGGTAAGTTCCATAAACAACGCCTTCGAGCTCTCCACCGGTACCAGCGAAGTTCGAACGCTCCAGCCAGATGTCGGCGGCGGACTCCTGGAAATCGAAGCTCTGTGACGTGACGGAGAGATGCGATGTGGGCAGAAGCGCCTGAGCTGAAAACTCGGAGTTGGATATCTTCGAAGATCCGACGGTGAAGTGAGTATCTCGAAACACTTCGCCAGTGTGAACGCGGCCAGTTGTTCTTGAGCTAGAACGCCGTTCAGACTTGTTCTCGTCGATTCAATAAATTAAAAACGTAGCTATTTATGAAGCACGGTCGTTCGGTGTACTCGGATTGATATTTCGTGTATGCAGCAGGTTGCATATGGTCCTATGATGTTCTTTGCCTTGAGTTTTCCTTCAGATTTCAGGCGCGCCAGATCGCAAACGACTGAGCAACTTACGCGTAAGACGAAAGAGACTCTGGGCTAATACCGTGTGCGTAGAAAGACATTAGTGAAGCTTGAATTGCCCAGTCGTTGTTAGTACGCGGTGACGCTAAGGGGTGGCTCTCGATAGCGCATCAACCGCAATCTCACCCAAAGGAAGGTAGTTGGATAAGTGGCTCGCCCTTTCATTAAGACTATTGTTCGCGTTGTGACAATCACCCTAGTCACATGCGATGGCAATCAAGAAAGTTCCTTTGCGACACACCACATCGGAGCAGTCTTATTCATCTTCTCGTCGCTTTTAACCTGCATGAGGCCTTTGTCAACGAAACCACAGGACTTATAGAAGGCGAGCTTCGTAGATAAGGTTAAATTTACGATATTAATTATTTTTCGAAGCAGACTCACCCCTCCTTCAGATTCCGTCTCAAGGCACATTCGCTTAGATTCATCGCTCAAGTCCGGAGAGTGTTTGATAATCTCCTCCGTGTGTTTGATCAATGCTGTCCCCACTCCTCGACGTTGGAAGGCGGGGAACACGCCAATAAGCTGCAAGTGCCAGGCCTTTAGCTTATACTCTGCACTACCGAGTGCTTTTGTTGTGAATTCTCCATAGGCAGGCAGAAACTTCACAATGTGAGTAGAGAGAACCTCAAAAACATACCATTCAGAACTTACGTATTCCATCCACCAGGAGGTCATACTGGGCTCCTTCTCCGCAAGATTCTCCATAAATCTCAACCTCTTACCCAGGGGAGTACAGACTTACCTTGGGGCCCCGAGCTATGGCGAAATGACGAGGAAATAAATATTAGATTAGCCGAGAAATAAGA
>KQ086315.1:0-19049 GCA_001020605.1 Schizopora paradoxa
AAAGTGGATGCATTCCTTTTGTGGTTGAAAGAGCCGGCGCACATCGCGGCCCTTCTCGCCCTCGTCATTTTCTGGTTCTCTTTTCTCGTCTTGATTTATGGCTTGTTTCGACTCGGTTGCATAATCACTGTTAGAGTGGTGAGGCGCGTTGCTAATGCTCGCTCCGCTGCACCGGTTGTTACTTTGTCTGAAGGCTTGACGGAGGGAGGCCAGAATCCGGGTGACACAAAGGAGTCAATGTTCACTTTGGACGAAATTCTACCAGGCGCAGATGTTCCCAGCCTTGTCCCGACCTTTTCAGTTTCTTTCGGGTCGATTGACGAGTCCACGGCGCACACGATGGACCACAGTCAAGTTGAGGAAATGGATAGCGAGGATAGTGAGAACGAGGAGTATTTGGATGCATTCGAGTACCCGCCGCTTCCCGAGGACGACGACGAGGACCTTGCAGAGGACCGCACTCTGGAGGATGGGGCAGCAGTCATAGGCCTAGGACCGTTCAAGGCCGTCGACAAAATGGAGGACCATGAGGAGCACGGACAAGAGTGCTCTACTGCAGGGAGTTCGGTGTTTAGTCAGGGTATATGCGCAGGTTAGTAAAGAGCCTCTCTGAGTTTGAAGAATCGATGACCGAGCGCACTTCAGATAAAGGCAGTGTCGATCTCGTTCTGGACATCACGAGCTCGATTGACGCCTCTCGTCGCACATTGGATGCCTTTGCCCTGGACTCTGAGGAACACATTCCTTCACCGAACACTGCGATGGACCTTCCGGTAGACCTGGACCCCGCAATGATCCCATTGCCCACGGACGACGATTTCTTCGGCCCGGCCTGCGAGGAATCCGAGCAAACCTCTTCCCCGACATTGCTTGCTTGTGTTGCTCAGGTGGTGGTGGCGGTTTCCGCATCCGTTCTCGAGGTCTCTGAGAACATTGCCGAGGCACATTTCGCTTCTGAGGTTGAGGAGGTGGACGCTTCTGAGGTACCTTTGCCGGAGGACCATGATGATTGGATTGACGAAGGCGCCTCCAAATCGTCCGAGGACAGTATTCGTATCGAGGAGCCTGCAATTGGGAATGAAACGGCTGGGTCTGTGTCGCCAATGGGATTGGAGCCGCCCGTGGTTACGTATTCGCTGATGGACAACGATGAAGTCGACGAGCTTGACCCCGCGACGGGGCCACTGTCGGACGATGACGATGACGAGTTGCTCGAGCCCGAGGTCGCTGCTGAAGAGAGGGAGGAGTGGTGGGTCCCTGCCGAGGAGCTAGAGCAGCAAGCAAGCATCCTCCTTTCCCCGCGCACACCTTCGTTTGAGGAGCTGGACACTATTACGGAGGGAGAGATTGACAGGTCGTTTGATCCTTCGCTGGACATTTTCGACAAAGAGGCGACCACGTCAGAACGCCTTGGCCCGCGAGTCGTTCGTTCTTCCGACTCGCAGCCACCGCACTCTCCCCCCCCCCAGCAGACTGAGGTACTTCCAGTCTCCCCTTGCCAGATGCCACTTCCTTCTCCGTCTGAGAGCGAGGACCTTTCGCTACACTCTTCTCCTGACCGTGTCGAGGATGCTGTGCCGCCCCCTCCCGAAGTCGAAGTCAAAGAGGAGACGGCTGGTCCGTCGGCCTCTGAGGCAAGGGCAGCCACAACTCCTGCTCCTCGCCGACCTCGCGTTAACTTCAGCTTAGCTGCTCGAGCATCCGCTGCTGCCGCTGCATCCGTGTCAAGAACTGCTGCGGCTGAGAAGCCTTGCTCTGGCCCTCCTTCGACAAACAATGGAAAGACCGACGCGCACGAGAAGACGCCAGAGCCAGTGCAGCCTCTGGGGCCGACTCCGGGGCCGAGCACTTCCGCTGCTGCACCAGCGCTCGGTCCTCCTATTGAGATCAAGCGGGTATCGGGTGGCCGCTACACGCACAACAGGAGGTTCAAGAGCAGGGGGAAGAGGTGAGCTCGCCGATCGAGCTGGAGGGATTTCTGCCTGGGTATATGCGCCCAGAGTCGCGATTGCGACACACCGACTATTCCGTTTTCTTTTTCTTTTCTCTTTTCCTTTCTCTTGTCTTCCTCTCTCGTGTCTCGTGTCGCCATCTCTCGTCTCGTGGATCTCGCACATCATCTATAGATTGTATATTTTTCATCTATTTATTATCTGGACTGGTTGTATCGAGGGGCGGGGGCGGCGATCTGCTTGCCCTCATAACTATACCCCACATTATCTATTTATTTCTTATTTATCTGTCTCTCTATCTGTCTTTATCTTAGTTCTTAGATCTGTATTACGGTCATTGAGGCGAGGAGGGAGGGAGGGGGCAGTTATACGCCCGTGTACCTTCGATGATCGATGGACATTTACTATACGTGTATCTTTTCTCTATATTCTCGTGGATCTCGCATCGATGTCATTGATTTTTTTGTATATATAGAGATGAAATACAGATTGATTTCATCCGCAAAACTTGTTCGAACTTCGAAGTCAAAGTGCGAAAAACTCAGAGTTGGGTGCGCAAAGGATTGAGTGCCTAAGTTCCTCTTTTTATCACTAGCTTGGCCCCGTCTCTACATCGATCGAGTGGCATTCAAGGCATACATCCTGCCTTAGTACGAACCCACTTCACGAAAACCTGGCACTGGCAATCGTGGTGGTTTGTGCACGCGGGGTAAAATACGTAGAAATAGAGATTTATTGCTAAACGAATATAGCTTTTTATTACAAAGCTTAAATATGTGCCCGCCTAGCTCAATCGGATAGAGCGTCAGACTCTTACGAGCCAGAACATGGTGGGTTATCTGAAGGCTGCGAGTTCGACCCTCGCGGTGGGCTAATGTTCTCTTTTTGTCATCATACATTTTGAATGTTACAAGATGTTTCCATTGAAGCAGCTACTGAACATGTATGTCTCTTGCGGTGGTTGATAACTTCAGAGAACGACCTTCAATTTACTTTTCATTTATAATGAAAGTATAATAATATATGATTATGGTTGTGTATGATACACGTCACCAGATTCGCTCTATTAATCCCATCAGTATACTTGCAACGACATCCGTCAATTGGGCGCGGTGAGAGTTATAAATGGTTATGATCGATTCTAGTATTTCATCTCGATTGCTGGATAACGGTAGGGATCCTTGCAGGACGGCACATAGGTACCAAACGGAGTCGTCGAGAGCCACGCGTTCCAATCTTCGTTGTCTTCTGTCTTCAGAGGCACGAGACACGAAAAGAGAAGAGAGTTCGTGAATGGTATAGGCGGAAATAGCAGAGAAGAGTTCACGAGCATCGCGGGAGAGAGCTTGTAAGGCGTGCTTGAAGAGGAGCAAAAGTTCAGGGCGGAGGTCCTTTCGAGATTCGGGGCCTTCGGGTTGAACGACATCTTCGAGGGCCCGGAGTGATAGTGTTCTGAACAACTTCAAGCTGGGATGAAAGATTTCGGACAAGAGGGTGCCGATGATATCGTCGTCGAAGCATTGGACAGATAAGGCGCGTTCGAGGAGCGAAGATAGGATAAAGTCGATGTTGGGAAGCGTTGAGTTGTTGCTTCTAGATGCAATTGCTGATTCGAGGGCACCTGAGAGCGTGTGTAAGGCATCCAGCGTGGTTGAGACAAAAAGCTGGGTATATGCACTTTTGTCGGTGGCTGAAGTCTCTTCTCGTCCAAGTAGATCCGCGATATGAATCGCCCGTTCATAGGTCTGGAGAACGGCCTGTGAGGATGACAGTTCCGGTGTTGAGGTCGTATGTGATACTAAGGGTATCTATATGCGTCGTGTTCAAATGTATGAGAGATGCTGTGACGCACCTGGTCGATCAACAGAGACTACCTCCTTTGCTGTCTTCCTCTTTTTCTTGTTCTGCGGTGCCGATGACGCGTCAACATTGCTCGCACGGAGAAGTGCAATATCTTCAATGAAGAGGAAGATTAGATATCGGCGAAAAAAAAAGAGGGACGGACACAATATCGCGCTATAAATGAAATAAACGCACCCGCGGCGTCTGCATTTGATTTGCGCTTGAGAGTGCGAAGCTCGTCCTCGAGGAAGAGCGCACGTTCTCGCCATCGCTCCACAGAGTCTCCGTTCGAGGGGTCGCTGTCGAGGGGAAATTGTCTGCAAAGCTGAGCTATGTACGCTGGGGGCACGGTCAGCATGGGACATTGTCGGAGGATTGGACGAGAGGAGACGACGTGCCTGCAAACGAACAACCACGCGGCACGCTCTTGACGATGACGAGAGCCTGTTCGTCGCTGTCAGCAAACGATGTCGGCGAACGAAGACAACACTATTACTGACGACGGCGAGTCTGAGTCTGGCGGAGTCGGACGGCTGCTGCATGGCTGAAGAGAAGAAAAACTCAGAAAGGCACGAAAGAAACCCAACTCGAGTAAGGTTTGGGCTAAAATATACGGATTAGGAAAGTGACGTCAAGGATCCAGGCGGTGGGTCTGGGCCGGGCAGCGGCTTTTCCGGTTCTCTCCTACCTTCGACTCTGACCGCCATCCTCTCTGAACCTCGTCGTCGTCGTCGTCGACAGCGAGCACGACACCATCAACAGCGCCGACGCCTACTCTCGACGTCGTGATCGACGCCATGGACGGCTTCTTCTCAGGCGCGCCTCTCCGTCCCATCGTCGACTCCAAGGATGAGAACATCGACAAGTTCGCACAAGCTATCGCAGGCAGATTCAACAACGCCGAACGACCTCTTCTCACCGCTCGTCTTTCTCCCGTGGACATAGATCCAACAACTCCTCTTCAACGACGCTTTCGAGCAGCGTCGTCGGATGGCAAGCAACCTTCAGCGGCAGCCCCGTCGCTCCCAAACTCTCCCATGAACCGCTTGTCACTTGCTGCTCGACCCTCGACCTCCACCTCGTCTTCAAATCCCCCAGCTTTACCTTCCGCATACCCACCAAGTTCTTTCACGACGCTCAAAGCTGCCGAACTTCCCGAGCTTCTCCAGAATGCAAACAACGTCGTCATCCTGGACATCCGCGCGCATTCTGCCTATGGTTCTGCGCGGATACCTCATGCCATCTCACTTTCCGTGCCGTCAACATTGCTCAAACGGCCGGCTTTCACCCTTCACAAACTATCAAACATGCTCTCTTCAGCCTCGGCTCGGAAACGTTTCAATACTTGGGACACTGCTTCTCGGATTCTTGTCTACGACGCGGATTCTGCAGTGCTAAATGACGGTTCCAACATCCTTGGCCTCCTTCGCAAGTTCCGTCTCGAGGGATTCACCGGCGAACTTGCATGGCTCCATGGAGGCATACAGTCGGTCTGGAAAGACCACCGGGAACTTGTCGACAGCAGTCCAGTTGTAGAAGACGAAACCGAGAATGACGGGTCTGGTTTCTTGCGTGCCAGGGACCTTCCTGTCGATGCATTTACGATCTCTTCGACTATGAGCCGTAGTGGTGGCTTTCCAACTCCGGAAGCTACGATGGCAGGCGCTGCGACAACATCGTCATCCAAAGTAGCAGCCATTCCAATGCGAGCATCTCGCTCGGCCACCAAGAGTTCCGATCTGAGCCTCGTATCGAATCTGACCGCGGCAAATCCATTCTATGACAATATTCGACAGAATCGAGAACTATCGCACGGCATGACTGAACGAATACCTCTGCAGCTGTCGGAGAGAGCGGTCGCGAGAGCGCAAGAGCTTCCATTCCCGTGGCTGAGGGAGCTCGCGAGTCACGCAGGAGATGGCGATGTCACAGAAGCATTGGCCATGCAGTTCTACCGTATTGAACTGGGCGAACAGAGACGTTTGCAGGGAGTGATGGATCACCATTCGAAGGCGGGCAAGGTGGTATTGGATCATGAGGACGCACAAGAGAAGCAGAAGGTAATCACGGCCTCAAAGAAGTTTCCCTTCAGTATTCTTGCTGGGTTTGAGAAGGGCAGTAAAAACAGGTGCGTGGATAGGCACATAAATCTACATGTAACTAATTGTTTTTCTAGATATCGAAATATCTGGCCATTTGAACATGCTCGCGTCAAGCTCAGATCGAGCAAGAGCGACGACTACATTAACGCTTCATACGTGCAACCGCTGACTACGCGACGGCGGTACATCGCTACGCAAGGGCCCTTGCCATCAACATTTAAGGATTTCTGGACGTAAGTGGGGATGCCATTTATAGGCGTTACGTGACTTATAATGAAACATAAATATACAGGATCGTCTGGGAACAAGATGTACGCGTCATCGTCATGTTGACGAAGCAGTGGGAAGGCGGTGACGTGAAGTGCGGGGAGTACTGGGCGGAAGGCGACTATGGGCCATTGAGATTGAAGTGCATATCTGCGGGTGGTGCGCTGGAGGAGGATCGTGGTGGAACAACTCAGGCCAGTGCCTTTGGCCCTGGAGGGGGGTTCTTCACAGCACCATCCGACGGCAATATCTCGGACGGCGGCGGGCACAACAACACAATACGACGGGTCTTTGAACTCACTCATACTGGCTTCCCTACTGAGCCACCGCGAGTGGTGAGGCAACTACAGTATGTCGGATGGCCCGATATGGATGTTCCCTCAAATCCGAAGGGATTTCTCAAGTTTATGGCAGAAGTGGACGCGCTCGTCGACTCTGTTAATTCCATCAGCGCACATGATACCACTACCCCTCATCTTTCTCCCGCTTTATTGCACTGTTCTGCTGGCGTTGGGAGGACAGGGTCATTTATCATTATCGACGCGATACTGGACGGCGTCAGGAGAGAAATCAAGAGGGTTATTGAACTGCGCAAGTCGGCGTCTTCAAGTAGCGAGACGTCGAAAGATAGCGGCGCAAGCAGTCCCGAGGTGATGGAGGTAGACAGTAGTCGCGATGCAAGCGTCGAACCCGTGCCTCCTCCCAGTGTCATAGATTCGACGTTATACTCTGGGTCGCGCTATCAAACGCCCTCGACTCCGACGACCTCGAATTCATTATCTCCAGAGCCGAAGATGCATGCGGGCCCGACGGCGACGCTGCATGTGGGCGGAACGAAACGCCGTGGCGGGGGAAACGATATACATATTCCTGTTGTTTCTGCGGGCCAAGAGGCCGTGACCCCACGCGCTCAAGCTAAGATAGAGCTGCCTCCATTCACATCTCCATCGTCCTCGTCCTGGTCGGCGCCGAAATTCGTACGCTCGCCGTCTGATATGGCTGCTCACGGGCATCCAAGCCACGTTCAATCGCCAAGACGTGCAGCCGGGCCCATTCGACACCGTCCTCGTCATGCACATCCTCGCCGGATCCTAGCATCAGACTTTACAGAGGCCGATGCCGATTCGATGTTCACAAGTGGGGGCCTGGATCCCGCTTTTGCGATGGACGTAGAGTTCGTGCATCCTATTCCTCGATGGGCAATGGGCGAGGCAGGAGGAAACAGCTCATCCGGGGAGGGCACAGGGAGCGCGAGCGGAGGCGATATGGGAAGCGTCAGCTCGGGTTCGGTCGCCAGCTCAAAGAGCGCACTCGTCCGTCCAATTCAGCAAGCGTTGGCTAGACTGTCGTCGGGCGACGACGTCAAAGCTTTGGCCGAACGAGCGGATTCGGTCGGGAGAAAGATGGTGAGGCTCGCGCCCCGCGGCCGTGCAGGGAGCGGGAGTGGCAGCGGGAGTGGCAGCGGAAGTGGCAGCGGAAGTGGCAGTGGGGAGGCCGCGAGTATCTCGTCGAGTGGCGGGGGAAGCAGCGGAGGGAGTGGGAGAGGTAGCGGGAGTGGAGGTAGCTTCGCGTCCTCGTCTTCGTTGGGCCTCAACATGTTTGCAGGCATGGGTATCTCAGCTACGAACAGCCCGTCTCCGAAGGCTTCCATCACTGCACCCAGCGACAAAAATGCTCTTGAAGAACAATCTCAAGCGCAAAACGCTTCCGCGATGCACAACAAGGTGCTTGCGCCAAAGCCAATGCACCCGGTTCATCAGCCCGAAATTATCGAAGCATCTCTTCGGAATAAGAGGATCACTGAGCATACGCGGCTCAAGCATAATCGAGGCTCAACGCACTCGCATTCGCAGTCGTCTTCATCTGCGCCTTCATCGGATTTCATCTCCTCTATGTCTTCGCCGCAAGGTGACGCTTCATCATCCGAGACGCCTATCTCTGCACACGAAATTTCGCGTGCGTCTTCGCCAGGATCTAATGCGAAGACGGGTACTAATTCTGGGACGGGCACCTCGTCAACCGCGCGCCATGCAGTTGAGAAACCGGATAATGCAGCACACTGGTTGGGGTATGATTTCGTAGATCCGAGGCAGCTGCACAAGGACGACTCTCCATCTTCCTTGTCTACATTCGAAGAACCGATTCGGGAGGTGCTCGAAGACATGCGGGAGCAGCGAATGTCGCTCTGCCAGTCCCTACGTCAATACGTCTTCGTGCACAATGCGATCATCGAAGGGTCGCTGCGAATCATCGATGAGGAGAGACGACGTGCGGGCATCGCAGAAGAGGATGTGGATTTTAATCCGATCAAAGTACTGCCAGAGCTGACGCCTTCGGTGACGTCTGGGAAGCGTGGTCCAAGCCCGACAGAGTTGTCGAAGGAAGATAAGAAGGGCGACGTGGCTCTTGCCAAAAGGCCGAGCTTCAGAAGAGGAAAGAGCACGAGTAGCGGGGATTCAACAGGCTCAGTATAACTCTTTTGCATTTTACCACCTGCTGTCGATTGTAAGAAAAAGTTTTGTTCTGTCGTTATACGATCCAAAGGCCCAGTCTCATAATTACCCGCATTTCTTGTATTCTATGCATCCAACATTCAACATTTGTAGTGTACCACAGCTTCTCTCTGTTATCAGCACCTGAATATGCACATCGTAGCTATAAAACGCATGCAACACAAAATAATCTACAATGTACAATACACGAAGAGAAATCAAGAAAGTAGTAAGAAAGAAGAAAGAAAGAATACTAGTCATCGTCGCTTGGTGTCAAGTACACCTCGTCATCGTCACTGAGAATCTGCTGCTTCGAGTTGGCGCGTCCCATACTCCTCCGAGTAGGAAGGGGTTTCTCATCCTCATCCATCGGTGCGCTGCCAGAGCCACCCGCCTGAGAGTCGTCCGCACCCGGAAGGCCAGATCCGAGGGTGAGACGGTTGAAGGTTTCGTCGAAAACTTTCTCCATCTCGACAGCATCGACATACACCCAGGAGTCCTCCTTGTTGTACGTTCGGGCGTTGCGGAACATCAGTCGCCAGTCGTCGCGGTATGATTGAACGTCCTTGTAGTAGTTACTCTGGGCTCTCTTGCGGAGCTGCGACATGGCGATGGGCTGGACAATCGTTTGATAATAATCCGGGTATTGCTGAAGCATAACGTAAGTCATGGGCATGTGCATGTGCGTTCGAAATAACGTACGCGTTTGTCTGGCAATTCCCTAAATAACTCCCAACGTCTTCGTCCGGTTCCTGGCTCCTCACAGTTCTGCACAGCCTTATAACACTCGTTGAAAACCTTCTTTAGTCGTTCTTTGATCGCCGGAGTCAATGCATCCACCTTGACTTTGCGTCGTTTCTAAAGAGAAGCGGACGATGAATCGGTTTCACTTTTGAACAAACAAACTAGGCGTCCTTACCGCATCACGATCGTCGTCATCACCGTTCAACGACGGGGTCACGGATGTGGCCTTCCCGCCGCGTTTGCGCTTTCCATTGGAGAGCGGGGTGTCGTAGTCTTCGACAGGGTTCTTCGGTGGACGACCCTTCTTCCTCTTGCCCTTCGTCTCCTCCAGAGCAGGAGAATTACGGCTTGATTGGCCTTCAGAGTCCCTCATTAGTTTGCTCGCAGCTCGACGTTGTACCTTCTCACGAGACTTCTCAATAATTTCCTGGATATCTTCTTCGCCTTCCAGAGCCTATGACAGACTCATCGATCGACGCTCAGACTAACAAAATTTGAACCACATACCATTGCCCAAGCGTCATCCGATAAGCCATCGTTATAACTGACGATGTTGCGGCGTCGGTGGCCTCGGCCCTCGACTTCATCATCCATGGCCACGGTATCGAAGAACTCGTCGTTACGGTAACAATCTGGTAGCTCTTCAAGCTGAATGAGGGGTTGAGGAGGTTGCCCATGATGTCCAGCAAGCTGCCAGGCTGTCTTCTGATCACGAAGGCGTTGAATATCCATGTCCCGGAAGATCTCGACCTCACGATCGTCTCGAGCGATGAGTTCATTAATCTCCTCGTCGTTCATATCGCCTGCCTCTTCATTTTCCTCTTCTTGATCTGCTTCAAGAATCGAACGCTATTCAAAAGGTTAAGAATCGGAAAACAACAACATTCAAGTCACATACAAGGAACTCCTCTTGCTCTTCTTGCGTTGACTTGTTGTCGAATCGACCGGCTTGAATGACTTTGTCGTCAATGTCGAGCTTGTATCGAGCGCGAGCGTACATAGCCTCCTCGACGCTCTTCTCCGTGATGAAACGCAAGATTCTGACAGCCTTAGTTTGACCAATACGATGGGCACGATCCTGCGCCTGAAGATCGGCGTGAGGGTTCCTAAAATCATTTTTCAGTGGCTATTTTGTTTGTCTATGTCAATGCACGCACCAATCACTGTCGAAGCTGTAAAGGTGCAATTGAGCAAGCCTGTCGACACGCCAAATGGATCAAAACTTACATGATGACAGTGTCCGCAGTTTGTAAGTTCAGACCCAAACCTCCAGCTCTTGTAGAAAGGATAAATACTTGAATTTCTGAATCCTTTGCGTTGAAGGCTTGTACGTGAGTTGCACGTTCCTCGGTCTTCGTTCCACCATCTAGACGAAGGTATTTGAAACCTTGGAACTTGAGGAAATCCTCCATGATATCCATGACCTTCGTCATTTGGAAGAAGATCAGGACCTAAAGACACGTATTAGTCACTCAGCGCAACGGCAATGTGGAACTACAAACCCTGTGACCAGTGGCAAAGAATTTGGGAAGGACTCGATGCAGCAGTTCGAATTTGCCAGCGACGCGATGGATTTTATCGTCGATCATTCCACCCGGATTGATCTTGTCTTCAACGCTGTCGAATAAGAAAGGGTGCTGGCAAATCTTTCGCAATTGCATAAGCTCGTTGCTGAGACCCTTAACGCCACCTTGCTTCCTACATGACTTTTAGATGGGATGTTTATGTAAAATATAAAAACAGTCCACGCACCCTTTACTCCCTTCTTTGCCATCTGCAATCATCTTGTACTTCTTCATCTGCTTGTACAACTGGCTCTGCAGCGCACTCATCCGGATCTTGATGACCTTCTCGACCTTATCTGGAAGCTCGGACTCGACATCCTTCTTCAAACGACGGAGCAAGAAGGGACGGAGGACTTTATGCAGACGGCGAATGATTAGAAGAGCCTCTTCTTCATTCAGCTCAATCTTGTCGGAAGAACCGGAGTTAGCAAATGGCGTGTTAAACCATTCATCGAACGACTTGACGGAGTTAAAGATCTTCGGAAGAACGAAGTTCAGCAGGGACCACAGTTCCGGCAGATTATTCTGCAACGGGGTACCAGTGAGAATAAGACGGTAACGTGAATGATAGTACTGGGTCAGCGTCTGAGATAGCTTGCTTTGCGTGTTTTTCATTCGGTGACCCTCATCTGAGAAACATGAGTTCACTCAAGCGTCAGCTTCGAAACGCTGCAACTCACCAATGATCATGTGGACCCATTTCATTTTACTGAGAATAGGGCGGTCCTTTATGATGTACTCATACGTTGTCAGTAGCACCTGGAATTGACCCGCACGGATATCATTCTGGAGTGTTCGTCGCTGATTCGGGTTGCCTTTATATGAGATCATCCTAACAGAAGGCGCCCACTTCGCAAATTCGCCAGTCCAGTTGGTCATCGTCGACAAAGGCACGATGACGAGGTACGGACCCCTTTGCTTCTTGACTTCGATGAGGAACGTGACCAACGAGATTGTCTGGATAGTTTTACCGAGACCCTTAGGAAGAGAAGAAATATGAAGTTATTGATGGGGAAAACATGTATCATAGTGCTCACCATTTCGTCAGCCAAAATACCGTTGAGCCTGTTGTTGTACAGCGACACCATCCATTGCAAACCTTTCAACTGGTATTCCTTTAGTGTTCCGCCGACCAGGATGGACGGCTGTTTCGAGACTTTCTCAGTGATCTTGTGCGCAACCGCATAGTAATCGATCTTCGTCTTCTCATCGGGGTCAACCATTTTCTGAGCGCCAAACATGGTTTCATCTGCTGGACCATCTTCCGTTTGTCCGACGATGATCGTGTCTCGATGAACGTCATCGTTCTGTTGAGCAACGACAGCCTGAGCAAGAGAGTCGAGATAAGCGTCCGTCTGGCGGAGCAAGTGGGTGATACGCGTGTCTTTTGCGGTGTCAATGAGTTTCATGTAAGCCTCTTCATCGTCAGCCTTGAGCGCCTTGAGACGCTCCTTGGAGATACGCTCGATGCGCTTAGCCTCCTCTTTCTCAGTAAAGGTATGAAGGGCTTGCACGGCGCGGCCAAGCTTGAGGATGCGATCTTGATGGGCACGGTTGGCTGCTATCATATCTCGCCCATGTGAGCAGATGACATTGAGCTGTTCGAGATGTTTCTGTTTGGCTCGTCGCTCGCGATCCGTCCGTTGCTTTCGCTCGAGCTGCTCAGTCATACGAGCGTCACGGATGGTCGGTCGCCTGGCACGTCGCAAGTCCTTTCGGTCAAGTGGAAGGAGGGTTCCGTGATTAAGGCGCTCAACAATTTGGGCACGAAGAATACGCTGCTTCTCTCGAACACGAAGGGCTTTTAACTCGATGATGGCACCGAGTTTGCCATTGAGTTTGAAGCTGACGTCGTTCTTCTGAATGTCGATGGTGTCCTTCTCACTGTCGTTCTCCTTGTTTGCATCGCCTCCCATCGAGCCATCCAGTGTCGGCAGAGGGAACTGATCCATTCCTCCATCACCCATAGTAACAGGAAGGGAGGATAATTCTCGAATGCGTTGCTCAATACGGGCGTCTATGAAGCGATTCCTCTCCGCTATAATTTGATGAGGGTCAAGACCCTGGGGCATGACGGATGGGACGAGCAGACGTTGAAGACGCGTTGCATAAAGAGTCGCAGCTGAAGGAGCCAGGTTCTTTGGCATCTTCAGATGCGTAAAGGGATGGATGAAGGCGTTGTATGGATAAATTCCAGAATCCGTGTTGTCTTCGAGGAATGGCCCCGAAGGCAAGTCTCCCAAATTCTCCTGTTCCTCCGCCTTCACGCTATCGTCCTCCGTCGTCGTCACGCCATTGACATTCGACGATTCAGCTGTTCCATCAGAAGCAGTTGGCTCGTTCGATGCTGCCATTTTCACAGCGGCGTCTACAATGCGAGCAGGCACGTCGGGACCTTGCAGAAGCTTCTCAAGCTCAACCAAAGCTCCGTCTTCCGGATGCAACACCCTTGCGATGTGTTCTGGGATTGGCTCCCCGCGACTGAGGAGCCTGAAGGCGTGTATTTGGATTCGTAGCGCGTTGATCTGTTCTTTTGTGAATGAGACAGGTGACTGGGGTGTTGGTGTGTATGCTCGATTCGGTGTTTGACTCGCAGCCAAAAGATTGGCACCAGGTTGAAACCCGTTCATTTGA
This sequence comes from Schizopora paradoxa, assembly GCA_001020605.1. NCBI lineage: Eukaryota > Fungi > Basidiomycota > Agaricomycetes > Hymenochaetales > Schizoporaceae > Schizopora > Schizopora paradoxa. Next base: position 13,599 of record KQ086315.1, read on the forward strand.
GGATTGGCATGGCCGTTGAGATGAGGGGTGTTCGTTCCGTCGGGCAAGGCGTTGTTCTGGCCTATAGGCGAGAAAAGAGTCATGTCAAAGAGAGCTACGAGAGATGACATATTATAACGCACTTAAATGCTGCTGAGCTGCATTCACATAACGTATCATTCTCTCCATGTCGGGGTTCGTTTCGGGCGTCATGCCAGCTTGTCGCATTTGCTGCACTCTCTGTTTCGCACAACGTTATATATTTCAAGATTGTGGTTCCGTGACATGAGCTTACCGCTATCATAGCCCTCAGATTCTGCATCGGAGGAAAAGGCCTGTTCGCGCCATTCACGAGCCCGTTCTGCATGTTTGTCGGGGGAGGGCCATGGTTGATAGACGTGGGTAAGGGCGTCGCCATCGTCGACCGCGACCTCTTTCGACTTCAAATTGGATCCTGTTCGAGTTCGAGAAGGATATCGAACGCAAATGAGTGTAAACTGCCGGGAATTGTTGCGTGGACACGGATTTTTGCCGTCGCGCTCAACGTCGCCTGCCACAAGGCCGTTTGCGTGACAAACGACTCTGTGACAAGGGGAACAATGGGATCTGGTAATAGCATTACGTAATGTGTGATATAGCGTTCGTCTTGTCACGTTCGTGTCTTCGACGCGTCGCAATTCGTAGACGCCATCGTTTGACTCAGTCTGTTGTTCCAACTTGCGTTCAACCATCATGGTGGCCGAACGCGCAGGTGTACGACTCGAGACCAACAATGCAAACTTTGTACTGATTCTTCCGTAATAGTACACGGTAACGATGTTTCTCATCGACGTGTCGAAGTCGATGGGCAACACACGAACAGTCGACCTACCGGACGGTCCTAACGGCGAACCCAGGACTACAGAAATGACAAATCTCGAGTGGTCTCTTCAATTTGTCCTTTTGAAGATCCAGGAAATGGTGAGTGGATGACCTGAATTAAATGAAGCGATTGCCATTCACCTGCGTTGCCTAAGATTTTTCATGGCCGGAAGACAGAACAATGTGGTGTGATTCTTTTCGGCACTGAAGAGACCGACAACATCGTCAACCAAAACCATGGTGGCTACGACCATGTCACTGAATACATAGAAATAGCTCAACCGAACGCCAACACGCTCGCGAAGCTCCAACACTTACGGCCTTCCGAAGACATTACGGGAGACCGTGAGTTCACTCTAGGAAGTTAAACTTTTCCGCACCTAATATGACTTGCAAGCCATTGATGCTGTAATCGTTGGAATTGAAACTCAGGATAAGTACCTCGGAAACAAGAAGACGTGGACCCGCAAAATGGTGCTTCTTACTGATGGAGAAAGCCCAATAGTCCTCGAAGACTGGGAGCAAACCGCAGCCAAAATCAAATCTTTGGGTGTCATTACAGCAATCATGTGAGAAGATATATAGCTTTCATAGTGTTCCTCGCTTATTCACTGGTCCAGAGGGATCGATTTCGATGATGAAGAATTCGCATTTAAAGAAGAAAAGAAATCGCGACATAAGGTAAACACATCTTTCCCACCTAAACAGAAAACCTTCGAGTTCAAATGTGAGTAATATAGCGAGTGAATGAAAGCTTTTACAAAGAATTCGTATCGGAACTGGGACAACTCGCCGTCGTGGGCACTTGTGCATTCGCATTGCAAGAATGTGTCAGACCCGAAGTAAAGACCACCAAATCTGCGCTCCAAGGAACCATTCTTCGTCTCGGAGACGTGGAAGTGCGATCTGATGAAGCAATCGAAATACATGTCCGGACCAGCAAATGCACGGCACAGGTGCGCCCGGCTTCAATGAAGAAATTTGCCAAGAGAGTGCCAGACGACGAAGCAAGTCAACAAGCCAGCCAGCGAACAGAAGCAGACGGCGACGGCGACGTCACCATGGATGAGGGCGAGGGAAAGCGCGATGTGTATGCCCAAATAAAGATGGATACTGAATATCACATTGATCGTACGGAATATGACGAGGATGAGGAGAATGAAGATAACAAAAAAGAAGAAGGAAAGGAAGACGAAAACGAAGAGGATCGCTCAGAGAAAGTCGACAAGGATCTGTTGGTCCGAGGTTTCAAATACGGTGCAACATACGTCCCTTGTCCCGATGACGGACAGTTTCCTCGCCTAAATACACCGAGGGGTATGGACATCTGTGGATTTTTCCCTTTGGCAAAGGTTCGCCGATTTTTGTAAGAGTAGAAAACGTGCTTATTCTTTGTAGTTTCGCCGGGAGTTCGTGATGGGCGAAGTTTCGTATGTTTGGGCCGACCCATCATCTGGCGAACAACAAATCGTGTTCTCTTCCCTCGTTCAGGCTATGTTGAGTCGAGACGTTGTCGCAATTGTACGATGGGTATCTCGCGAAGGGATGGATCCAAAGATGGGAGTGCTCATTCCGCGTGAGTTCGAGAAGGTGGATTGCTTCCTGTGGGTTCAGGTGCGTAGGACTCCTTCCACTCTAACATCATTTTGGCATCAAGCAACTCTCTGGTTGCTTATTGTGATTATTGTAGATGCCCTTTGCGGACGACGTCAGAAAGTACACATTCCCCTCACTCAACGAACTTGTCTCGAAGAAGGGTGAAAAGATCACAGAGCATCCTTATATACCAACCAGCGAGCAAGAGGAGGTGATGGACCGATTTGTCGACGCCATGGATTTAATGCAAGCAGGCGATAAAGACGAAACCGGGTGAGTCAGTTCAAATTTTGAAATGAATAGCATATTCACTAATTGCTTCTGGAAGGGACCGTATGCCTTGGTTCGATCCGAGGCTTTCGTTCAATCCAGCTGTGCATCGAATCAAACAGGCTCTTTTTCATGCTGCTATTGTAACGGATCTGCGGTCCAATCCTATACCAGAGCCTCATCCAGAAGTCATTAAATATCTCAATCCTCCTAAGCGGGTCCTAAAGCGTGCTCATGACACCATCGAAGAGACCATAAACATAATCAAAGTTAAACAAGGTACTTCTGCTTCCCGTATTGGTTTTTCCGTCTACGTTTACGATATTTGTCCACAGTCCCGAAGAAGGTTGCCCGTGCGCGCAAAGATGGGCACGTTCGCGCTGAAGATGATGATGATGCACCTCTGCTGCTCGACGTGCTGCCTCCTAAGAGCGCGTCCCGAGCGGGCTCGCAAGCTCAGATTCCTTCACAAGTCTCCAGGTCTCCGGCTCGTTCCGCTACACTAGTGGACACTCAGGTCTCTCAAAAATCGAAAGCCAAGCCTGCGGAAGATAGCGAAACCGAGGATGAAACTGAAGACGAAGCAGATGGTTCCAAAAGCCACGCAGCATCTCCTCCCTTATCACAAGCTGCGTCCGGCGTTCAGGACGAAGAAGAGCAGGATAGTTTGCAAGGATCACGAAGGATCATCGGTCTCTCGAACCCTCTTGCAGATTTCAGAAAGAATCTAAAGAAGGGAGACATCGTTTCCAAGGCGGTAGAAGACCTTACATGGGCGATTATGGAAATACTTGTAAAGCCCTTCGCGTCCCGGAGGCACTCAGAGTTGCGCGATTGCATGCGAGAATTAAGAACAACATGCTTGACTGTAAGTCTCTATAGTTCATTTCCGCTGCTTTCTCATCTCATGCACGGCGAAGGAGGATGAAATTGCAGTTTGGAATGGGTGGGTCGTTTCGAGCCATCACTTAAAGGTTAAGTACAATATCTCTTCACAGATTCATCAGAGACCTCAAGCAATCATGTCTTACGAAGTCTGGCATCTCTAACAAACCATTTTGGAAATCCGTGCAAGAAATGGGTCGAGAAATAAGTCTCATAAGCGAAGTCGAAGCACAAAATTTGGGTGGCACATCTGAATTTACTGAAGAAGACTCAGTCAAGGTACGTACATTTCCCCTATTTCGCTCTATCATTTCCGTGCTGACTAGCTATCAGTTCATCGAGACTTAGCGTAGAGAATAATGGCAAAAGGGACCATATACATATTTTGTTTTGATCGTTTTGGATGAAGATGTATTATATTATCGACTATTGCATGAGCCGCAAACTACGAAAAGGAAGGTCTTATTTCACGAATCTCTTCGGAGAGTAATCATGCCCCTATGTGAACAAAGTTCACCCATCGGTCAAGAGGCACCTTCCTCTTCCTCATTTCCTTCACTGCGACGTTTAGACCCACCGCTGACTGTATAAAATCCATCGCTTTCTCATTATCCGATATCATATGACTGTAGAAGTCATCAGCCACGTCTGGTCCATCAACATCAGCCATTGCCCACAACGTGCCTACAACACTGCGGAATCCACAGAATTGCAATGCCCCAGCAAGGTGAATAACTTCATCTGGGGTGCCTTGTGCGTCGACAGCTGCCGCATGACAGGCGGATAGGAAGGCTAATTCCGCGTCGGGCAGGCGAGCCTGGATGAAATCGAGCAGCTCGAGGCGTTCATTACCATAGAGCTGGAACCAAGACCGAAAGGATTCCTGTTCGCGGTGTCCATGGCATGCGAAGTGGACCCAGCGGTATTGAGGTAGAACAGAAAGGATATTTGTTTTATTCGCATCTTCACCAGACGCTTGACGCACGACAATGTCGTACTTCTGAATTCGTTCGAGTTCCTTTTGGACACTTGGGAGTAAAGCATCGGGTTGCCCCGTGTCGGCAATGACGAGTAGCTCAGGCTTTGTATCCTTCGTCGCGAGATTGCGTCTTGCTGCTATGAGGACTGAAAGGGTCGAAGTGTATGACGAAATATATATATCCGGAAGGTTTCGCTGCCTCGGAAGATATGGGCCTGCTGCATGCAGTGGGAGAGCGCATAAATGTGAGGTTGGGCACCACCAGATTCGCGATTTCGCTGGCAGCGACGGGAGTAAGTGCTCCACTACGGGGCTGACTAAAACGTTCCACAGACTCTGGAGAACTTGTCGTAACTTCTTCGCAAAATCATCTGCCCTGGTGAACTGCGGATCTGAGCAGTATGATGCAAGATTGGCGAGCATTCCGATCTCAACACCCGGAAGAGGTACCAGGACTGCATCGTTGAAATCGTACACGATGATGGCGTCACTCCTGTATTGGCTTATGTTGAGAATTATAACCGGGCCTTCAATTGCTGCTTGGCGAAGGCTTTGGAATGCGGGGACCTCATGGATCGTTTTTTAAATATAGGGGTTCACCAACCCCTACGCTATTTAAATAAATTTATTTAAACAAGGCAAAATGACTAACCATTTGCTTCCAGCCAGTCATTTTAAAGGACTTTAAAATCATTTAAAGTAACATCTCTCAGCCATCTAGGTGGCCCTATTTAAATAGGGATATTGCAGAGGGGGATGTATTTAAATATTTAAACAATTTAATGTACAGATTTAAATATAATAAAATTGAGACATAATGATAGGGGAGAACTTGGAGGATGTGCTTGGAATGAGGAGAGGGAGCAGAGGAAGCTTCCAAA
>KQ086316.1:0-18848 GCA_001020605.1 Schizopora paradoxa
CTATGTTTGCTCACATTTTCCTCAGTAATAGGGTTCTACATATGGTATCTATCTATTTGTTTATTTTGCTGAGAAATACCCTTGTCCAAGATAGGCACAATCTTTCTTCGAGAAATAGCCTCAAATCAATTCAGTTGAGGCCTATTTCCGCCCGAAGTAGAGTCCCTAGTATTTTAGCATAGAATATCTTCCTCCTGAATAGGCTTATACAGAGCCACAATATCTTTCAGCTTATTTCTTTGAAAAATCAACGTCCAAATATATAACTTATATAGATGTCTCTCTCACGAATATCTGTCGGAGAAATAGGCGGCCTTGCACGTAGTGTTAGGACTTTTGGGACAAGAGTAGGGGCTGGTGTGGGGAGATCGTTGACGAAGGAGGGAACTTCACGATATTTGATGGAAGGAGGGAGGATGAGGATTAGCCAGCTGGCGAGAGGCTCAAACGCTGATGGCGGAAAGGGATTCGGCTATCCTCCAGTGCGTGCGTGATTCTTCTCTCGCAATTGTCTTCGATATGCTCACTTCCTAACGTTCTTCTAGCTCTCCTGTCCGGGCGCTGATTCGTGGCACATCTTCTCCCTTCCTCCGCAGTACAACTATCAGCTTGATAGCCTCGTACGCATCACTTGCCCAACAATATTCGTTCAATCTTTCAACAACGGCGAACGACAGCGACTTTCTGATGAACCCATCGCTCTCGCACTGTTGCGGCCGCACGCTGCCCCCTCGGCTTCGCCGATTCCACTTCACCAATTTGCTCAACGACCCTCTCAGAGACACGCGATTCACGGAGGACCTCGTTGGCCTGGAGGAAGTTGCGACGACTCCGAGAAAACGGTTCGAGATGCCAGAGCGGGAGCGGCGAGGAGGGATGGTGTCCGGTGGTGAGAGGAGTCGAGAAGAGCCTCCGTGATGCGAAGGCTACGAACCAGGAAACGGGGACGGGGTGCGCTTTCTCGAATTGGAGCGTAAAGGGATCGAGATTCCCGCAAATAGACGGATGGATGAAAGAACGAACGAGATGTTTGCTCCATTACGATGTTTGAGCACAAACATGGGCGTTCTCTCCTCTCTCTTTCGCAGTTCACGTAGCTCACGACGACATCGTCACGCATGCGGTTCGAAGGCCGAGGGTTTGTCGAGGCTCGTGGTCTTATCGTCGTCTCCAAGCCTCGGGTCGAAGATTCTTGTGAAATTCGGCGTCGCGCTCGTGCAGCACTTGGGCGATCAAATTCTTCTTCGAGGTCGTACGCCTCCCTTTAGGCTCCAGCATTGAGGACCGATTTCCATCATGTCTTCTGTCGTTTATCTCTCGAACCGAGTTCCCCCTCACTTCCAATGTTCGTATAACGGGTCCGCCGTGAGGAGATCGACGAGGATATGGATGCCTACGACCCCGCCTTCAAAAATCAATAATCAATGACCTCGTCAACCTCAAGTTGTTCTGCCGTCGGACGGTAGTATTACAGTTTCGCGAAGGAGAACGACAGAAAACTACAAACAACGAATTGATCCGCCGACTTGTTTCGATGTTCTGCATACCAACTTCCGTTTCTCACCCTTCAAGTCCACCCAGTACTTCAACCTGGATCGCGATGCGACTATCTCGGTTAGCGCTTAGGTGCTCTTCTTTGCGATTTCTTACGCATTGTTCAGAGCATCTTCTGGCCGATGCCGTCGGTCAGACCTCGATTCCTTTTCTCCCTTCTTCCGCCTCCTCTCTCTAATAGTATTCGCCCTTTCGATTCGCCAAATGCGGCGCACTTCACAGTTTTAGTCTCAATGCGAGGGCTTCGTAATCTCGAGCTCGATTGGAATGATCGACCCATCAATATTTACGATGTACTGCAGCACATTTATACCATCACTTTGATAGAATCGAAACTCGGGAAATTGAACCTGTCATCAGCATCTCACAGAATTGCAAAGGCATGGGCGCCGAATGTGCGCTACGTCGAACTCACTTGCAGGGTGCAAGCGCGCTACTGGGACGACAGGAAGACATCGAGTTCGTGGTCAAGATGGACAAAACGAACGTAAGATTTTTTGAAGCACGAACGGTGACGCGAAGCGTAGGAACGGAGAAATGAAGAATCGAGAAGACGAGACGTTTTAAGGAGTTTCGTCTGCGTTCCGAGGACGTCGCCCTTTCTTCGTCCTTTGTTCTCTGACGGTGACCTACTCGTTGAGCGCTCGACGCAGAATGTCCACCTCCCTCCCGTTTCTCATGTTGTCGACTAAACCTCCCGTCGAACTCGCTTACTCATATGTTCTATTCTCGCTATTTGCTCGCTATCCCTACTGATATTCAGTCTATCTCTGGCCATATAATCAATACCACTGGCCTCGCCTTTAGAAATTGACACTTCTTCGACGATATCTTCGTCAACGATTGGTCTCTGTGAGAACGAACGGAACTCCGTCTGGCTGTCATCCGACCTTCGCTCCAAATTTGCCGGTCAGGTTCAATTTCGATCTCTGGTATCCTTATCTTTCTCAAACTCAGCACTCTTTGCTCCAAACCGAACACGTGTTGAAGATGATCGTAGGACTGGATGCGATTCGAACATCCGCAAGATATGAACTCGGCAAATAATCGGGAACTTTTGCACCTTCGCCGCGATGAATGACTTCAGTTTGAGATCGAATACTGCATTTCTCTCATATGAAAAGTGCTACATTTTTGATGTTATTATCATAGATATTGTAAGGATCACATCGCATTGGTGATGCAGAAACCGAATCTCATTTCGAAGACCAATTACGATGCGGTATGTTTTCGCGAGCGTTCAAGACTCTAGTGCATTTTATCTAACTGAAGACATATTTTCGTATACGCTTCATTGTATTGGGTCCACCTATTATGTCGGCTGTTAGAGGACGGAAAACATAGTAAAAACATGACGTTCGTACCATCTCAACTTTATCGAAACCTGTCTGATACATTCACGACCTTGAGACCCTCGTTGCTGCAATCTAAAATACGAGCGCGTTTGTGTAGTCCACCAAATCCTGGAAATGAGAACGTGATAGCTCCTAAGCTTCCAGCTCTCCATCGAGAGACGATCAACTCTTCCAACATGTCTTCCGTGACATCGCCATAGAAAAATGTCGTTAAACGTAGATTGTCGAGCGAGAGGCAAGGTTGAGATTGCAGTGAGACCCCATCCGGAATGGTTAACGCTCCAACGATTTCCCGGGTGACGAGGAGCCCCTGCAGTTCGAGTGATTTAAGGCTTTTCAGGGAAAAGAAAAGGTCCTCGAGAGCTTCAGGAAGGTCGGAAGCTACCGCGAACTCCGGATTTGGATTGTACATCCCCAGATTCAGTTTCTCGAGCGGTGGATTTGCGCAAGAACGAGTAAGGAAATTTCGGATTCGGCGAGGCTCTATGGAAGCGCACTCTCCAAAAAGTTGAGATTGGATAGGACGATCGCAAAAGAAAGAAAACGCCCGAAGAGAAGGGCAGGAGAGTGTGCCGAGGAGATAGTTTGCGGAAAGTCGGCTTGAGATTTCCATGGTGAGTGAGAGGAGACGGGGAAGGTGTATGGAATTCGGCATCAAATTTGTTGTAGTCAGCGTCCGCTCTAGAATCTTGATTTCGAGCTCTTCAAGGTTGGGACATGCAAACAGTATGCATACGAGATCTCCGGTACCGTTCTTAATCCTATAATGAAGGGAACGGAGATTCGGAAGGCGAAGAGCGTGGCGGTTCGGAGGTAGGATCACAGACGTGGACAAACCCATGGACAGATATTCCAGGTTCGAGTCTGTGTTGCTGATAAAGCCAGAGAGATCGACGCGACCTAAAGGAAAGCTGGAGCTCCAAATATCCAGAGAAAGCGACGTGAGGGGCGGTAAGCACTGTAGCGTGAACATCTCCGGGTCGAGAGGTACGGAGACGACGATATACATGCCGAATGCACGCCACCTGTGCGCTTCATTCAAAAGGAGAGGAAGAAGAAGATTGGCGGTATGTCCCAGTCGATCTCCTTGGATGTTTAAATGGATCTGCAAAGGCGCTTCACGCGAATTTGTAAGCCATTGCTTGATGATTCGTTCGATGGCGGAATTGTGATGCTCCTCAGTGGCCTTGAACGTGCTGACGATGTTCATGTCGCTCCATAGCTTCGGACGAGAAAGGACAACGTTCCTCCAAGAGCGACAGACCAACGAGAAACTGAAGGGCGGTGGGGGTGGGTCCGCCCACACTTTACTTGAGAGTCCAGTTTTCGTGAATAAGAACGTCGAAGGTAAAGAGTGAAGGAAAATTGCATAGAGGAGATCATCGGAGAGAATATGAGCCATTGTAGAGCTAAGATTGTTAGAAATTCGAACTTTCGAGACAAAGGCCACAACTCACAGACAGGCTTACGAGTGCTGAGCCACTGCCGAAATACCTCGACCCCAAAAGCTTCGACGTTCCTTAATCGAGCGTGCCGCGTCGAAACGACACAGCGACGTGAGATGAGTTCAGTCTCTGAAGTCGAGTTGATTTCCAGAGTTTCCAAGATGAATAGGACTGTCGTCGTCGTCGAAAACGCCTTGGCCCTTTGAGACTGGTGGTGGTTGTCGTTGAAGAGAGAAACGTGGTTCTGGCGTGACCGGCTTTCGGCACATTCCCGGCAACGCGGCGTTGCCGGCAACTGCGATTTTCATTGTCTCTTCTTCGTTTGTCTTCATCCTCATGATCTCAGCCTCGATTTTTTCTTCTCTCTAACAAAACAAAGGCGATTAGCATAATACCGTAGGATTCCATACTTAATCCGAAGGCTTGGGGTGCCTTGGGACGTTCTCAGTCGCTTAGTGGGAGTCTTCGGAAGACCGGAAGTGAAGTCATTGGAGGTTTGCAGATTAACAGCGTGCACGCCTTGCGGTGCGTATCATTCATTCATCTATTTCGACTTAAATGCAATCGTAATATCTGAAGATACTATACTCTCGCTTTCTACATCCATATCTGAAGAAACTCTGAAGACGGCGAAATAATGACGTCTGGCGCTCAATAGGAAGCGACTCTCCACGTTCTCGTTTCCCGACTTTGAGGCTCTCCCTTCTCGTGCGTCGACGCCGATAGTATTTTCTTCTGAAAAACTTGAGATGACAAATACTAGACGTCTTCAAACGCCTTCATCCGCTTGTAAATAATGCGCTCATCTCGATTGAAGCTTTTCATCACGTCAAACTCTCTCAAAAAATTCACCAACAATGTCATCTATGACCAAATCTCGAACGTATGGGAGCTGATGGCGAATAATTTATTCGAAACACGAAGTAAAATCCTCAGAGATGCGAGCTCGAAGAAAAGCTTGAGAGGGGGAACGCGCGCAAAAGAGTAGTCATATGAGAAAGGAAGGGATTTCAGGTACGTGGACATCTCTCTCAATTTCGACCAAAGAACTCGCATGCATATTGACATAGATCTTCCCGTCCCTTTCGGATCTCCCCAGCGGACACGATATCCCGGATTTATGAAGACTTAAGTCGTCTCTTCGCTCCTGAGTACTTGAATCGAATCACCTGAAAGATCTTGCGAATCATCGTGAAGAACGTTCCCGACGTCTAGAGGTTAAACGAACTGAAATTGTAAGTTCAAGATCACTCTATTCGAGATCGCATTAAATCTACCTCTACACCATCTCAGCGCTTGTTGATTGGGAACCTGAACTATATTCTTCCGCATTGCTTTCACGGGAAGACTCTTGCTCGACCTACAACTTGAACTTGAAGTCTCCGTGTCCCTTTTTCATCGATCCCCATCACCATTAATTCAAGTTTCGAATGCTCAGATCTACGAAGACGAAGCTACATCGATGATAGAATAGTGGTGTGAAATTTTGCGGACGATAATCGAGCTCGGGATTTAATTTCGTACGTATATCGACTCTCTCATCGCGCTGAGGAGCAATGCTGACGTGTTGTATAGTAGCTAATGCAAGACAAAACATCGCTGTTTCCTCCTTCCTTCTAATTTCTCTCTCATATTTCTCGTCCGCTCTCAGGCCTTCTTTCCTAAAGTTTATCTCACCCATCTAGACGAGAGAACTTCGCTAGCCCACCCATATCACATCGACTCCGGAAAAGTCTCGGAGATAGGCCAAGGATGTATTGCATCAATCCGTCAACGTTTGTCGATTAGATGGAAAATTACGCAAGTCGCATGCAATCGAAAGAAAAAAGATGTATTCGCGCTATGAAAAATTATCGCGAAGTGTCTCGAACGAGGCTGACGAGTGAGTGAGTTCAATTACATGAGAATGCTATGTGAAAGGACTACGAATAAACGGTTTTTACTCGCAGAATCCCCGAAGGCGAGCTCAGATAGTTTAGCGCGAAATTTGAAAGAAAAGAAAAGCAAATTATCACGATCGAAGTACGAGCGTATTCTGCAGCGCGCGCGACGAGCGTACAAAATGACCCTCGAAGAGCGCCGGTATTTACGCGGACTGCATTGAGTTCCGTCTAAGTCTATCGTCAGATTGAGATACGAACAAAAAAGATGTATCACACCATCTGTCTGCGATATTCACAGTCATCCGAAGAGCGCGTTTGAGGTCGAAAGTCCTTCTCGAATGCATTCCGCGATTCTCTCTCGTTTCTTCAACGCGCCGAAAAGAGGGAATTCGAGCTTTACACGTCGCAAATTCCCCGATTTCCACCGAGAGACGACCAACTCCTCGATGTCCTCTTCCGTAAAATTATACTCCTTCCAATCCGATGGAGGAGACAAAGAAATTTCGGAAAGCGAAGGGCAAAGCAGAATTTGCGACGGTTCATTTCTTGAAATGGACAACATCTTGATCACCACGTAGGTAAGGGGGAATCTTTCTAGGGCGAGCACCTTGAGGTTATCTAGAAAACCAAGCAGACTTCTGAGTGCTGGTGCAAGGGTCGGTGTCGGTGCGCTCATTGTTTCGAAAGCTCTAAATGTGAGAGACAGCCTCCTTATCGGCGCACCGGCACACTGGCGCAAGAGAAATTTGTGGATCCGTTCCAACACGGGAGAGGCGCATACGACCGTATTCAAATCCACCACATCCAAATCTGAGACAAAGAGGGAGAGTTCGTTCAGGGACGGGCATACCAGGACTCCGAGAAAATAATCGTTCGATAGGAGGTCGGATACCGTTACGAATAGTGTGAAAAGGTGTGGCAGATGTACGGAATCTCGACTATGACCAGATGTTCGTGCGAAATCCGATTTCCCTCGATTTTCTAACGAGAGTACGGCAAGTTGGGGAGATGCACGTAATATGCATAGAAATTTCTCGAAGTGATCGTCTTCTTCTATGCCTGCGAAAGCGTAGTTGAGGTAAAAAAGACTAGGAAGGGATAGTGCGTCACGGAGTGGAGGGAGTTTCACTGAAAAGCTACTGCGCAAGGATAGATGCCCCAAGTGTGAATCGACCCCGTTAACTAATTGAGAGAGATCAACAATTGCCTTCGGAGAATTTTGATGATGGAGTTGTAGATGAAGGGAAGTGATCTCTGGTGAGAAATGAAGCGTGAAAGGTGCCTGGATCTGAGAGACTCGGACATTTCTGTACGGGATACCGCAATCGTTGTCTATGTGAATCGAGGTCCAGCGATAGCTTTCCGAGAGAAATAATGGTAATATTTCTCTTGGAAAGAGGTGATTCACATCTCCGATGATACGAAGATGGAGCCACAACGGAGAAAGGGAGGAAAGGGATAGCCATTTCTCGATGCCGCGCTGAAGTCGGGTAATTAGATTCTTGAGCTCTTTTTTCGAGTTCGTTTGAAAGCCACCGAGGATGTCTATCTCGCTCCACAGCCTTGGGCGAGAAAGAACAATCGCTCGCCAGGAGCGGCAAACCCAAGAAAGATTAAGAGGCGTCACCATATTGAATACGATCGATTTCGTGGAGAACCTGATGTGTGACGGTAAAGTGTGGAGGAAGATCGTATATAGGAGGTCTTCGGGTAGGTTCTGTGCCGCAGAGGAGCTGCGGTACGCATATTATAAGATATCTATCTCTACGAATCAAAATTCATGTCTCACATAGTAGTAGACGCCGATGTTCCATCCCTGTGTTTCCTTGTCCAACGCGAAGTTCCACGAATGAGGCGGAGAAATGGTGCGAGGTCAAGAGAGCTCATTCTGCTCTGGAGATGGTCGTTGAGAGAGGAGATGATGGCGGTTGAAGTAGAACCGTTGTTGCATCATGATATAACTGCGTCGTGATGCCGTCTATTTTTACACGTGTTTTCCGCGTGATGGACAGAATTTCATCGCCTTCATCCACCGCTTTTCAAGTTTTCGCGATCGGTGGAGGTTCAAAGCCCTCGGCCATCTAGAACGAATGCTTTCTTTACGGCTTATCATGAAATTAATAATACCAAAGCTTGAAGCACTACAAAAATTGCAATTGAGAAATCTTTCAAATGATAAATGCGCATAAACGTAATTTACGATGAGCACGCACGCAAGTCAATGAATAATCATCGGCGTGCCCAAGAAGTTGCAAGAACAGCACAGCAGCAGAAGCTCTGAAGACTGCTTTGCACCGGATTTTTACGATTCGTTATCTGAAGTTTCTACGATCTTCGTCTCTCAAAGAGCTGTACGTTTGCTGAGTTCATCGTCACGCCACAGTAAGTAGTAGCGAATAATGCAGCGTACCTTTCCCTCTTTATTTCATATCCGTATCCGTATCTCCGACGACAAGCCCTTCCCGAATGCACTCCTGCACCCGGTCCCGCTCTATTATTCTGCCGCAATCAAAAGAATCGAGCTGGAGAAGCACTGCGCGTAAGCCTCCGGCCTTCCAACGAGAGACAATCATTTCTTCAACTGTCTCCTCCGTAAAATCGGAAATCGTTCGAGCCGTTTGAGAGATAGACAGACGGGAGATTGAAGGGCATAGTGGCGAAGCAAACTGCCCTCCACTTGGGACGGTTAACATCTGCAATACCGCGTGATTAAGGGCGGAGTCGTGCAATTGAAGTATCTTCAAATTTCGGAGAGAAGCGAGCAAGTCTTTGAGTGCTGGAGCGGGGCCCGGAAGAATCGATCGGTCAGCCACAGCCCAATCAAGGCTTAACAATTCCAGAGACGGGATCGAGCCAGGGGATGACCGAGCTAGAAAATCATGGATACGCTGGGGCTCTAAAATCGGATGATTTTCCAAATCTTCGAGACCAGGGTAGAATCGAATTTTGAATTGGAGTTCACGAAGAGAAGGGCAAGTGAGGATATTTACCACGTAGCTTGCGGCGAGCTGGGTAAATGCTGTTAAGGAGAGGGACGTGAGATAAGGAAGACGCAGTGAACCCCGATCGGGCGTCGATGTCGAGATAGATTTCCCCCAAATTTTGAGATTCAGGAGTTCAAGGTGAGGAGATGCCGATAAAATGCACCGCACGTCGTCGAGATTCGCGCCTTCCCTGCTTTCATAAATTAGAGAGCGTAGACGAGGAAGCCGGAGAGCGTTGCGATCCGCCGGTAGACGCACGGTCGCCCCCGCTGTAATGGATAGATACTCCAGGCGTGAAAAATGATCGTTGATGAAACTTGACAGATCGACGAAGACCGTAAGATAATAGCTTCCAAAAAGTCTCAGAGAAAGGGAGGTGATGGGTGAAAACCCCTGTAGCGGAAACGTAGGGGGTTCGGGAGATGTGGGATACCTCCAGTATTCGATGTTTATGCGAGCAACGCTCCAGCGAAGATATTCCTTTACGAAAATGGAGAGGATGGTCTCGTGAACAGTCTCGAGTTCTTCTGAGAGATCCATTTGAATCCACAACGGCGCGTGCGAGGAAAGAGATAGCCATCTGTTTAGAATGTGGTAGATGATCGGATCGCCAGGATCTGAGTCGTCGTTTTCGGACTCAGATCTGCTTTTGACGCTTATTCTGCTCCAAAGCGTAGGGCGAGAGAGTACGAGCGTTCGCCATGAGCGGCTAACTAAGGAAAAGGTGAAGGGTGGGACCATCCATGGTTTGCGGGGCGGTCTGAGCGTTGATAAGTAGAACTCGGACGGTAAAGCTTGAAGGAAGATGGCGTAGAGAATGTCATCGGATAGATTTTGTGCCATGATGGAGCTGATTTCATTAGAATATCGGCTTTCGAAACCAAAACACGAGACTCACGAAGTCGAGATCGTCGACGCCTGCCTTCAAACGTCCGAATGAAATCCGCCAACAATCTCCACCCCAACGTGAAGTTCTAACAGCTCTTCGAAGAAACGCGATGGTATAGATACGCGATGTCTCGAGCTTGAGATGAATCGTCGCGTGAGTCGTTTGAAGACGTGATGGTGGTGATTGAGGTGAGAAACGTGCAGCAGCGTCGAGCACGCTGTCCACGCGTCGTCAGCGCCGTCGGCAAACTCCTCACCGTCTTCACCCATCGACCTCCATCGTCAGAAAGCGCATCAGGCTCAGTATCTCGACGGAAATGATCGCAAGAATACGTCAATCGCCATACGAGACTTCAATCGAGCATCGAGCTCAAGCAGCGCGTCGTCGACGTCCAAGTCGTGTCGTTGGGGATGCGGAGGTTTCGTGTCGTCCGACCTCGAAGTACGTGCTCGAATCCCTCCGCTGTTGACGCCATATCATTCAATAAACATGAAGATCCTAATAAGCCTTCAGAATTCGCGCGCTGGGCGTCGGTGAACCTCTGGCTGGGACGATGACGCGGCCAACGCTCGACTCGCCCTGCACATCCGCGTTTCTCGATCTCGCTGAAGCTCCCGTTTTTGGGTACATGCGTTAGGTGTTTCATAGAATGAAAGTACGTCGAAGTGTGTGTTACTGCATTCGGGTCCGTTTCTGAAACTTGGATAATGAGATAGCTCTTCGAACGCGCCTGCGGTCAACGCCATCGTTGAGACCTGCAACGGGCATGTATTGCCTCTCTCCTCGTCAATCCAACTCGATAATGGCGAATAGAACAACGAAGTTGAAGGATGGAACGAGAACTTAAGGAAGAACTGGAGTATAGCGAAGAAATCAGCTTTCGGTACGCAAATGATGCTCTCGTTGTGATGGCGATTACTGAAGTTCCGCTTTCCAACCCTACCTCGCTCTCATTTCTCCGTAACAGAATATCGTCGAAATTGCAAGTGCGAGGAGCGTAATTTGTGGACGCGAGTGAGTCTCGAGATATTAGAAGATAATTGACTTGGAATTTGACGAATTCGCGAAGGAATATCGCGATCCCATACTTTCAAGCGATCCTAATTACTTCCCATCACTGCAATAAATACTCCCTTTCGAGTAAACACAGAAGTTCGTTTATCTTCGAGCTTCCAATTTGGTTCATCCTGAGCTTACACGTACTTATAGTATGAATCACCATAGGAATGAAGTAACATCTGAGCTGTATACGTTCTATCGCTGTTCGTACGTAAATCATCTTTCTTGTTCTTAACTTTGCTCGATTACAACAGATCTTTCAGTTGCGAGAAGCGGTGTTGCTCCATTGCTTGATCGGTCGCCATCCTTGACGGCTAGTTTTCAATACTTTCGCTCTTATAATTGCAGCTCGGTCGACGTGCCGAGGTTTATGGGCTTGGCTTATTTAGCTTTTTGCGATGGCGTCCGATTCTTCTACGTCGAAATAAAGGTGCGCGTTGGACTAATCTTCGCTTTCAAAGTACGAGTTTGGATGATATACGACGAGGGCGTACAAAGGTCAATGAATAATCACTGACTTGCTCACACACATCGCAACAAAATCTCTAAAGACTGCTTTATACACGTATCAGATTTGACGAGTCAAAATTTAAAATTGCTACGTTCTTCTTCTGGAAACAAAGTACTATTAGATTTCTAAGCACATACTCCAACGCGAAAGATGAAGCGCACCTTTCTCATTCAATATTTCAACTCCGTGGCTTCGAAACCGAGCCCTTCCCGGACGCACTCCCGTACCCGGTTTCGCTCTCCAAAGTTTCCAAATTCTGAGGAATAAAATCGAAGCGTCATTTCCCGAATCGCTCCGGCCTTCCAACGCAAGACAACCATGTCTTCTAATGTCTTCGAGGTGAAATCGGGGAACACCCATGTCGAGAAAGAGATTGATATGTTGGAAAGCGAAGGGCAGAGGAGAAATTCGAAATGCCCGCCACTCGGGACGGTCAATAATTCGATGACGCCACGATCAAGGACGAATCCATGTAATTGGAGCGTCCCCAGATTCCGGAGATAAGCAAGAAAATCTCTGAGTGCTGTGGTATGACTCGAGAGTGGAGGCTCGAGGCTCGACCTCCAAACAAATTTCAATAGCGTTAGAGCTGGAGTCGTGCCTGGGTATAAGTGAAGGAGGAAGTCATGAATGTCTTGAAGTTCCGAAATTGAATGACCCTCCATTCCGTGGTAAGATTCGAAACTGAATCGGAGCTCACGAACGGAAGGGAAAGTGAGCATGTTGATAGTAAGATTTGTGACGAATCGGCTACACGAAGTTAAGGAGAAGGACGTGAGACATGGAAGATGCAGTAAACCCCGATTGGGCGCCGATATAGAGATCATGTTCGTCGCAACAGCGATATGGAGGGAGCCGAGGATAGGAGATGTAGATAATATGCACCGCAAGCCGTCGACATTTTCGCCTTCCTTGATTTCATAAAGTAGAGAGCGTAGACGAGGAAGCCGAAGAGCGTTGCGATCCACAGGTACACATACAGTCGCCCCCTCAGTGACGGATAGATACTCCAGGTGCGAGAAACGATCAGTTATGAAACTTGATAGATCGACGACGACGAAATGGAAATTGACGCAAGTCGCATCCGATCGAGAGAGGACTGACGCAGTTTCTCCGTGGAAAAAAAACGCGAAGTGTCTCTCGAAGACGAGTTGAAGTATTACTGCAAGAAAATGATGAATGAGCGAGTTCGATTCCATGACAATGCTATGTAAAAGGACTACAAATAAGCCATCTCTACTCGAAGAATCCTCGAAGGCGAGCTCGAAAAATAATTGCGAAATTTAAGAGAAGAAGTGGATGAACACAATAGAGTACGAGCGTATTCTACAGCGCGAGTTAACAAAGCGTGCCTCATCGCGTGGTTATACCTAATGCAAATTTGCAAATTTCCTTCAAAGAACGATTGGTCAAGTTTCTAATTTCATGATCAGATAATGGAACACCACAGTAAATGATGCAGCTCACCACTACCCCATACTTCCATGATTATGTCTACGACAACGAGTCCTTCCCGAATGCACTCCTGTATGCGGTCTCGCTCTATTATCTTGCCAAATCTTGAGTGCTCAAATTGGAGATTCACTGAGCGTAAAGCTCCGGCCTTCCACCGGGAAACAATCATCTCTTCAACCGCCTTTCCCGTGAGATCGGTAATACTCCCGTTAGAAATAGAGATTTCGAAAGGTAAAGGGCATAGGAGAGGTTCGACCTGCCCACCGCTTGGGACGGTTAAGATTTCCAAAACCGCATCATTAAGAGCAGATTTGTGTAATTCAAGTGTCTTCAGGCTCGGGAGAGAAAGGAGCAAATCTCTGAGTGCTGGAGCGTGGTTCGAGATTATCGTGGCGTCATCCACATCCCAATCAAGACTCAGGAACTCCATCGATTTGTTTGATGAACGAGCTAGGAGATCCTGGATATCCTGAAGCTGTAAGAGCGCATGAACCTCCAAATCTTCGAAATCATTGTACAATAGATTTTTGAACCGGAGTTCGGAGATGGATGGACAAGTGATGGTGTTAAATATATAGTTTGTGGCGAACCGTGTAGGCGTTGTCAACGAGAGAGACGTGAGATGAGGGAGATGCAGTGGACCCCATTTAAGTGTCGACGGTGAGACCGAATCCCCCGAAATTCTGAGTTTCAGGGAGTCGAGATTAGGGGATGCAGATAATATGCATCGCAAGTCGTCGAGATTTTTACATTCATGGATGCTTTCAAAACACAGAGAGCGTAGACGAGGAAGTCGTAGAGTCCTGCCATCCATGGGCAGACGCACGGTTGCCCCTTCGGCCACGGATAGATGCTCCAGGCGCGAAGACCGATCGCCAATGAAGCATGATAGATCGACGACGACCGCCGGAGAATGGCTTCCAAAAAGTCTAAGATAGATGGAGGTGACGGGCGCAAAGCCTCGTAAAGTAAATATTGGTGATACGGAAGATGAGGGACGCCTCCAATAGTCGACATTTATGTGGAAAAGATCCCAACGGAGATATTCCTCTACGAAAAGGGAGAGGATAGTTTCGTAGACATCTTCAAGTTCTTCTGAGAGGTCGATGTGGACCCACAACGGTGCGGGAGAGGAAAGAGACAGCCATCTCTTAAGAATGCGGTAGATGATGGGATCGCGAGAATCGCACTCATAATCTACGGACATAGACCTGCTTTCAACGTGTATTCTGCTCCATAGCGTAGGGCGAGAGAGTACAAGCGTTCGCCAGGAGCGGCAAACCAAGGAGAAGGTGAAGGATGGGACCATCCATGGTTGGTGTGCGAGCGTCGACAAGTAGAACACGGAAGGTAGAGCTTGAAGGAAGATGGCGTATAGAATATCGTCGGGTAGATTCTGAGCAATACTTGAGCTGATTTAATCAGAGGATCGTCTTTGAAAACGAAAGTGCAAGACTCACGAAGTCGAGATCGCCGATGCCAGCCCACACATGTCTGAACGAGATCCACCACAAATCTCCACTCCAACGTGAAGTTCCACTAGCTCTTCGAAGAGACGCGATGGTATAGACGCGCGATGTTTCGATCTTGAGATGTATCGACGCGTGAGTCGTTTGAGGACGTGATGATGGTGGTTGAGATGAGAAACGTGTAGCGGTGTCTTCGACGCTGTCCACGCGTCGTCAGTGTCGTCGGCAAACTCTGCTCGTCGTCTTCATCATCTTCACTTCCATCGCCCTACATCGCGTCAAGCTAGATGGAATCGCAAGCAAGAACGCGTCGAAGGTCATACATTCTGTGAACCAACTCCATGTGTGCAGAAATCGAGAGCTCCGTCGTCGACGTCCAAAGGTCGAATCGTTGGGGATTTGGGCGTTTCTTGGCGTCCGACCTCTCGAAGTATGTGTTCTTCGCCCTTCACTTTTGACGCAATCAGATGAAAAGATCCTCAGATGTCTTCTGTCATCGTGTGTGCGTAGGTCAACTGCTGGTATGAACAATGACGCTGCCAACGATCGTCTCGCCCTGCACGTCCAGGTTTCTCGGTGTCTCTGAAGTCTCCATCCTCCTTGGGAGCATGCGTTAAGTCTTTTGTACCTTTAAATGACGTTAAAAGTGAGTAGATTGTAATCCAAATACGCCACTGAAACTCACGGTATGAAATAGGACTTCGAATGCGTCCGCGATTCTGGAGTTATGCCGTCGCTTTTGTCGAAATCTGTCGCTGCACTGGAGTCTTAATCTCCCCATCACAATAGCTATCAATATTGGTGATGGGATGAGTCGATGAGAGGTATTGAAGATGAGAACGAGAGCTTGAGAAAGAGCTGGGTGGTGACGGAGGGATGATGTTTTGGTGCGTATTTCATTCTGAATCAAAGTGCTTCCGATTTCGAAAGCTTCTCCGTCACTTTTCCCCCTCTAGGTCATCGCTTTCCTCAACATTCCGCACTCCATTCCTCCATATCGAACTTCCTTCAACTCACAGCTGGGAACCGTCGCAGTTCTACACTTGCAAAGCAACCGGATTTACGCCTCCCTGCGATGAGAGCTACTCCGCTCCCAACAGTGGTTCGTCTATCCTCCAGCTTGCTTTGTTACTTTTTAACTTATTCCCGTACTGATAACGAGAGTAACTGTACACCGCCATTCCAGTGGAAAGTGAAAGGCACTGTTGCGTGGCCGATGACTTAGTGCGGCGGTGCAATCGTGCGACTCATCCATTGTCCACCAACAATGGTCGTGATCACCTCTCGCGGCTGGCATACGATCGTTCTAATTGTAAATGGCTGTAATGTATGTTGCCATTGCATTTTCCGGACAAATAAGATTCTTTTGTGCTTACCACTCGTTCTTTTGTGCAGCTTTATCACCAAAGCAGCCGATACCAAATTGTGGATCCGTGCCGCCACCCAAGCTGAGTGCGTGCTTTTCTACAGCTGTTTCTCAGCTTTCGTAGCTTTGATGCATTCTATGTGATTGCAAGTCTGACCTCCACAGTCTCCGATGCGCTTTGGCGTTGGCGAGATATTTTGAGCGCTGCGACCCGATTCATCGACGCTGGCCACACCATCCCTTCGTATACCTGTCAGTAACCACGACATCCGTCCCTCGCACATCGTTGATATCCTTACGTTCTTGACCTCGACGGTGTTTCAAATGAGTTACTCTGATGATGGTGAGTTGCTTATCATACCGCTAATTCTATCTCATACTGAACAGATTCTGTGACATCTCAGGCGACGTCGTTATCCCCACATCCGATCCGGTGGAAGCTGAAGAGATTCAGCTTCTACACCATTCCCAATATCGCCAACTCTCCCTCGGTAGTCAGCCAGCTCTCGACAAATATGAAACTCAGTCAGAAGATGAAGACTGCGACTCCGAAGTCTCGAACGATTCCGACGCACTGGCATGGTACAATAAAACCGCGCGAGGCCAAAACGAAATAGCGTACAGAGAATATGTCGCTCGAGAAAGCCCGCCAATGATCGAAGGCTCCCCAGGAGAACCAGATGACACTTTGGACTTCAAGCTCCCGGACGAACGAAGCACTTGGAACGAACGTATCAGGCAGCTCTACAGCGAAGTGCATGCCGCTTCGAATCGTGATCTTACATCACAGAACAACGCCGTGCAAGAGCAGCTTCAGTTTGCGCGATGGATGTTCCCATTCACCTATCATGCGTGCGCAGGCGCAGTCCAGCCTTCGATATGGGTGCAAAATCGACTCAACAATCTTGGGCGCAATGAAATCATCGAAGCACATCGGCAGACTTGGATAGCTGAATCTATGGGACATCTCCCAACTGAACCGTTGAATGAGTTGCAGCTCGAGATGCGGTACTTTGTAAATATCCTTTTCCACTCCTCCTTCCTTCTGATACCAAATTACTATGTTCGTGATGTTGAGCGAACAAGAGGTTTGGTGCAGACTATGAACGATGCACTGGCTTCTCTCAATGCGCTCTTGAATGTAGAAGACGAGATTCAAGTGTAATGTAATTAATGTTCTAAATTGAAAGAATATTTGTTTGCCGTCAATATAAAGCTGTCATTCAACTTCGAAACTCAGTATGTAATACTTTGCAGGTGCTTGTGTTGCGACGCGTCGAGTCAAATAGTGTCGCGTCGCGTCGCGTCCTCCGCATAGCCACAGCCCCGACACCTTGCCTTTCAACGACATCGACAACAAGCGCGATTACGACTGGACATCAGCAAACACGCCAATTTACACCTTGCAACCAAGACTCTGGTATAACCATTTCGATATTTGTAGTTTGTTTCGATGCCACCCACTAAAGGCCCTGCAAAGGAAATTGACGGTAAGTCCATGTGTCACAATCGAGCACTGTTTCAGGACATGAGCAATAATTTCTTCCATAGGATTTGTCAAACTCACGATTAATCAAACTGTCAAATATGCCTGTACCGTCTGCTCACGCCTTTACCGCGGGGGTGAAATAACAGAAGAGGATGCAATTCTGTCACGAAAAGTATCCGGACATATCAAATCACAACGACACAAAGACGCCATCGATGCAGATCAAACGCTGCACGAGCAAATCGAAAGGATGGATCACTCAATTGATCAGAGAAACCACGACTTCCTCCGCGTTGCTGAAGGACAGGAACGGCTGGGGTCACACCCTGCCGATACAACATTTCAGGCGCTGCGGCAGGTTCAGCGGAATGAGCTCTACGATGAGTTGGTTGCGGACATGTTCGACGACATGGATGTGGAGAACGAAGGGCAGCATACCTTTTTGGACGACATTACAACTCTCAAATCACGGCTTGATCGAGAATGTAATGGCATCGATCTATGGAATGCAGAGAAAGATGCAGCATTGTTGGGTTTCTCTTTTTCGACGAATTCTCAGGAGCTTCCCGGAGACGATATTGATGACACAGTAACAAGTGTTATCAATGATATGTGTGCGTATCAAAAGTATTCCCTTCACTCTGATTTCTTTCTAATTCAAATTATTGACTTCAGGCTTGAATAATGCCATCGACGAAGAAACGGTTCTGGGCATTTCAGCGGAAAAAGGTTCACGATATTTTCCATATCCCAATAAAACGGTGTGTTGTATCTTGATAAACAATCCTTCGCAAACAAAATCTCATAGGATACATAATTTAGCTTGCAATATTGGATATGCTCGACAGTTTTCCTCGAAATCGATTGTCAGATTCGATGATGAAAGCAATTCTGTGGGCGATGCGCCAGTGTGGCGCTGAGAATGTGCCCTCATTCAAATCTCTTCGTGCACTTCAAGAAGAACTTCGAAAGTCGACCAGTATCGAGACAATTGAATTCAAGTCGGTTCTTGGGAACATCTTCTATGTCAATGACATCTCAAAACTAATCGCAAATGTAAGGATATTAACAGTTCACCAGAATGAGCTCGAATTTGACTGACACTGGCGTAATCAAATAGGATTTCTGTAAGGGGAACTCCCCGTATTATTCCTTTATCATTACTTTCTACATACTTCTCCCTATTTCAGTATTCTCTACCTGCCTTTCCTCTCCTATTCCCATGATCCTTGATATGCCCCATGCACCCTAGATACGTATGTTAGTTCATGTAGCCTGGATGTGGCCATGATCACATGACCTGCTTAGTCAGGTTGTGTCCATGTTGCCGCCGCCGGTGCATGGAGATCCTTACCTCTGTTCTCTTTGGATCTCCATCGCACCTCAGGC
>KQ086317.1:0-18721 GCA_001020605.1 Schizopora paradoxa
CCAGAGTCGTGATAGACTCTAGCTCGCTCACCACATAGTCTGGTACTACCCGTCGAGAGATCTGCTGCGCAGACCTCTCGAACTCCGGAATTGTATTCCGCCGGCTTCTCGCAAGGGTTCCCTGGTCTTCTGCTCGCAGGAGTCGTCGAAATCACTTGCAATCGCCTTCGGCGATTGATTTACTATCTCATATTTCCTATCCGACTTCGCGCTGCGCACAAAGTCGTCCTATCAGATAAAATCAGTAATATTCATATTTCCATCTACACGAAATTGCGCCGTACCGATACAACAGATCCGTTTTCATACAATTTGCATTAGGACGTCTATTAGATATTAGTTACGTCGATGGCAATTTCTCAAGTGAAAAGCTTTCGCTTCTGCAACACTCCTGCAACTATTTGACGCTCGTAAAATTCAGCTCTTTTCATGCATACCTCAGCCTGTAGTCGTATAAATCCGGTCCCGGTGAACGCTTCGGATGGTGTTCAATCGTGCCGTTATCTTGAAGTTTTTCGCTCAAGAGGATGGCGCGATCCGGCATCCAGATCTCAGAACAATGTGCGTGGTTTATTATTGTTATTATTAAGACAGACCAAGAGAAGATTCTGGTGCTCGGGGTTCTTTGCAGAATTGTGTGGTACATTCTAGACTATTTATATATAAACAAACAACTATTCTCAGCTATTTTGCATTACGAGCACAACTATTATTGCTCACTCTTTTTGTCTTTGGAAAAGAAAATTGAACTTTGACCTAGTGCAATGTGTTTCAGATGGTAGCATAAAAAGAAAGTTTTTTTGTAGCATATCTGGCTTTCAGCTTCATCTCCACAAAGCACACTCTCCCAGTACACTCAGCTCCCTGAATCTCACACTTTTCTCTACTCTCAATGTCTGCAAAAGACCAAGACATTAAAAGCTATCTCACTGTTTGGGATAGTGCCACAGGGAAAGTGCTCATCAGCTGCTCTGATCAATACCTGGAGAAGGTCAAATTGTATCCAGAGAGTAAATTGCAAGCGATCAAGGGTGTGTTGGGGGCT
This sequence comes from Schizopora paradoxa, assembly GCA_001020605.1. Classification (NCBI taxonomy): domain Eukaryota; kingdom Fungi; phylum Basidiomycota; class Agaricomycetes; order Hymenochaetales; family Schizoporaceae; genus Schizopora; species Schizopora paradoxa. The sequence continues at coordinate 1,046 of KQ086317.1, forward strand.
TTGGAGAGCCAGGTGGGAGGATATTTTAGGAGTGGGGGGTATGTGATTATGAAGTAAGTTCAGTTTGTTTTCTTGTGATGTTGGTTAAGGGTTGGAAACTGATGATTTCTTTCTCTTCTTCTCTTCTTGATATTTTTTGAAACTTGGAATTTCGAGTGATCTTATCCCGGACACAATATCTTGGGCGTTCAAGCATGCTACAGTTGCAGAGATATTTATATATATCAGAGCACCTACGGGGAAACAGGTCACCTTCAGTCAGAGAGTGCGGATTAGTGAGGGTGCTGTGACTGGTGGGGAGATTCAGCTGCGGTGAAGCGGTAGTCATGAGAGTGGATGATATTTTTTTTAAAAATTGGAGAGATGGAACTACTTTGAGGGAGATTATACTCTTTCCTCAGGTGATTCCAAATTAAATAGGCTGGGGAGGATAGATGCGGTAGTTTCTTTGGGGTTTTATGTGAAGTTGGTATTTTTGGAAGGGAGTTTGGAGGTTGGACTATCTGGAGTATGGGGTATAGTTACTTTCTGATTGACTAAGTAGTGAGATTTTGTTCTTGCTGGCTGGTTTCGATGTTGATGATAACGGAGAAACTCTGTCTCATATAAAGCTGCATTTCTATCTTTTATTCTGGTATTCTAATAATGTGTTTCACGCGCAAAGTCCTACAAGGTTCGAACCACCGACTTACTTGATCAATCGTGGTCACATGTAATTGTCCGCATTGTGAATGTCAATCAGCGTAGGCATGCTGCTTGGCTTTCAAGTCTAAAAGTAAGTGAGATAATATTGATTTTCGAGGAAGATAACCTTCCGCGCTCCCTCAAACTCAAATCTCATTCTCGCCGCAGGAGCGCCTTCCTTTCCCTCGACGACAGGGCCTCGATATGTTGCTTGAGAGCCTCTGTGACCTCGCACCTGACACCACACGAATCCGCAACGAGCCGATGGAGGAACCATTGTAGTTTCATGTAATTGGCAAATCTGGTTTTATCGTGATAGAAAAGGCATACCGTCGATTTACTTGCGGTGTTGAGGAGTCGTAGACTTTTCGTTTGCACTTTGCGCTGAGGTCCTGAGGGGGACGGTTCGAAGATCAGAGCAAGCGCTCTCTCGAAGCGCTCATCCGGGTCGGAGATAGTGAAATGCCGACTGACGGCCGATGACCACGGTGCACGCGTTTCGCTCCTTGGCCATGGCCTGTCTTCCGTCGATCGACTCTTCTCCACCGCACCACCTCTCGCTCATCGTCGTTGCTGATTGCCCTCACGTCCAGATATTTCGCTGTGGAGCCCTCGAGATAGGATAAGTCTATGGATGGAGAAGGAGGAGTTGATGAGAGGATGGAAGGAAAGATGGCGAACGTGCGATGTGAAGTCATGGCGTCTGCTGACGGGCGTTGGGCGTTGTCGAGATGAACTGAACCCGAAGTCAGAACTCTGAACGGACAGAAGTACTAGTACGTTGATTCGCTGCTCGCTCGGTTCCATCTTCACCTATCTCTCTCGCAGAGATTCGCGATGGGATGGAGTTCGAGATTCGACTAGGATGGAGCGGACGGCGGCGTGCGCTCCTTTTTTCTCTCCCTCTTATCTCTCGTACCTCATCAACGCCGTCCCAAAACCCATCCCAAAAACCAACACCTTACCTCACCTCTCCTTCCACCCATCTCTCGCCCCGTTTTGCGCCGAGCCAAAACCGTGAACCACGCGTGAGAGGTGCAAAGAAGCTGCCATCCAAATTTCGACATCCGCATTCTGCACGCGTTGGAGCAAAGAAGGAGCAAATGGGAAGAGGAGCGGGGGCAGAACGAACGTGCGACCTGAAGTCATCATGATCGCGTCGGGCTCGAGGGTGGAGATATAGGCTATAGGTCTTACAGAAGGTCTTAGGTGCGTTGTTTGACGACGTTAGGCTATCTCTGACTTCACTGACGACTCGTAGACGACTCGAAGGCGCGGCGACGATCCTCGAAGACGCAAACGACGTCCAAGCGCGTAGCAGGAGAAGAGCTTGCTTGGGCTGAGAACAGACATACGAGCATCTCAACCCACAATCCACATTTCGTACGCCCGACGACGACGTTCAACGTCGAGTGCGCGTCTCCATCTCCATCTCCATCCCACTTGCTGTCGACGACTCAGACTCCGACCTCATTCGCGTCCCCTCCCTGCATCCAAGCAGCCGGATAGACAGACGTACGGACGCACGGTGAACGACTCGACGAGAAGCACACGGGAGATTCTTTCTGAACTTCCAGCAACTTGACGGGATAGGCGTGACGACGACGACGACGACAGCATCGAATCCTCAACGACACCAGCGACGATGAACGCCAACGCCTCCACCGGCCCAAAGGACGCAACCTCTCCTCTCTCCCAATCCTCTCCTACCTCTCCTCCCCATCCCGCCAATGACCACCAAACCCTCCAATCCGGCTCAGGTTTAGACGAATATGCAGGCATGGAAGAACATTCCGGTGATTCCGGTTTGCAAGGGTTCGAGAGGAGCGACGCCGAGGCGCGTCGCCCGCCCTTCGTCCTGACTCGCGCGGAGGTGAAGTTGCTGGGGATAGCTGGGGTTGGGTTTTTCTTGGATGGTGAGTGTTTTCTTACTTACTTTCCTCCGAATTTATTTCGTTCGTTGTACGTTCGCTTTATCCGTTCCTTCTTTCTTCGCATTCACATTTCTGAGCTTTCTCCCTTCCTGCCGTCGTCCTCAATCCATCACGCTATAATCGTTCATTCGTCGTTCAAATCAATCGTTCTTACTAATACTAGCAATTCCTCCGCTCTCTCTTCATCGTTCTTCGCACCACGTCGCACCACTTCATTCTTCCGTCCGTCCGTCCATTCATTCCTGTGTCTAAATCTATCGTTTCCTCTCCTTGCTCCTCTTTCGACGATTCTATGTGGTTCATTCCTACCCTTTCGTTCGCTCGTTCCTCTCGATCCTCCACCCCTCCCTTCCCTTCCCGCCCGTCCGCCCGTCTGGGCCCTTAACGGGAGATCTACGAGTTTATACCATTCTCTCATTCGTTCGTTCGTTCTTTCCAAGGCCGATCGATCGCTCGTCCCCACTCCTTTTCACCATCCATCCGTAAATCCTTCTTCCTCACATTCAACGTTCAATGTTCTTTCTTTTGTCATTCGCAAACTCACATTCTCGTTTGTTCTCCTAAATCTCCTTTCATCTATCCATCCGAATCGAATCATCTTCTCCTTTTGTCTCGATTTAAATCGATTTTATAAATAATTTTGCTGACGACTTTGTGTTTTTGCAGCGTATGATCTGTTCATCATCAACGTACGTCTCTCTCCTCTTCCTCTCTTTCGATTTTCCTCCCTCCCATGTTCCCTGAACCCCACCACATTCCTCCGTTGCATCTCTTCACGCTCGATTCACCTCCGCCGCTCGCTAACTCTCTCCAACCTCCTCTTAGCCCGTCTCGACGATGCTCCAATACCGCCTCTACGGCGGCGCCCCGCTCCCGTCCGGCTTGGCGGGTTTGTTGAAGGCGGCTGCGAATATTGGGAGTGTGATCGGGCAGTTTTTGTTTGGTGCGTCCTGATTTCTTTAGTCATCGTCTTTCTTGCTGACGGTCGTCTCCAGGTTACCTCGCCGACGCCCTCGGCCGTCGCGCCATCTACGGCAAAGAACTCCTCCTCATCATCTTCGCCACCATCCTCTGCCTCACCACCCCCACCGGCTCCCTCTCCCCCACCTCCTCGCTCATCTACCTCAGCATCTTCCGAATCCTGCTTGGAGTGGGCGTGGGCGCAGACTACCCGATGAGCGCGAGCGTGTCGAGCGAGAGAGTGAGCACGAGGAAGCGGGGGGTGATGTTGGCGTATGTGTTTTCGGCGCAGGGGTGGGGGAGTTTGGTGGGGGCGCTCGTGGTCATCATCGTATTACTTTGTTATAGTGGGGAGAAGAATAACGACATAGCGGGGGGAGAGGATGTGGGGTGGGTAGACGGGGTGTGGAGGATTTGCGTGGGGTTGAGTTTGGTGCCGGCGGTGGGGACGTTGTATCAGCGGTTGACGTTGCCGGAGGCGAGGAGGTGGAGGGAGGCGAGGGGGGATGATGTGGCGGGCGATGGGACCGACGGCGCAGAGAAGGGTGACGTAGTGGGCGATGGAGAGAAGGAGAAGAAGGCACTGGGAGGCGGGAAGGGAGGGAAGCGCATTGATGGTGATGGTGCCGACGACGACGTTGAGGCTCAGCGCAATCGACCTTCATCGACTTCCACCTCAACATCGCAAGAGCTGGAGCAAGACCACGATGCGGGCGTTGATGGAGATTTGGATTCTGACGGTACGCATGCGCGGTTGCGTGGACAGCGTGGAGTTGGCGAAGGAGAAGTAGGAGGAGGGAAGGGAGGGAAGGTGTCGGTGAGGCGGAAGGGCGCGCATTTTCGTGGTACGTCTTCATTCATTCATTCTTTGATTCGTCTCTTTTGCTTTCGATGTGTCGATCGTCGATTGTCTTCACAATCTGCTTTTTCCATCCGCCCTCCATCTTCCATCCTCCACGACGATCAAATTCACGTCGTCGCATCTTCACTGCTAAGAACGTCTCGCTGATGACCATCTCCTTCCTTCGCAATTTCCCTCCGTTGCACCTTTATCATCGCACCTTGCCCCTTCCGTCATACTTCATTCGCACTCTCAATCTCGATCCCACTGATTCTCCTTTACAGAGTTCCTCACCTACTTCTCCGAATGGCGCCACGCGAAGATCTTGATTGGGACGTCGGTGTGCTGGTTCTTGCTTGATGTTGCGTGCGTGTATCTCTTCTCTTCTTTTTCTTCCTTTCTCTTCCGACGGTCTTGTGCGTCGTCTGTCGTCGCTTGCTTGGTTCTTCGTCCTCGCCCAACCTTCCTCTCTCGTCTCTTCGTCCTCTATTCGTCACACGTCTCCTTCATCCGTCCTTCTCCCTTTCCCTGCCCGACTCTCCAACAAGTGATGATCTGTGTCACGATGCTCTCGTCTCATTCGCATTACCTTTCCTTCGCTTGTTTCATCCCTCCCTTCTCACCTTTTCTTTCATTTCATCTTCACGGCGAGACGGCGCCGTCGCTATTTCCTTGACCTCGATTCGTTCGTTGATTCAACCGTCCCATCTCCGACGTTGGGTCGTATCCATTTTCTTTTTTCGCCTCTCTTACCTTCCGAACGAACCTTCCGTCCCCTCTTCCAACTCACGTTTCAGGCCCATATTTCGTTTCCCTCGCCCGCCCGCTCTTACATCCTTTTCTATCTACTTCACGACTACGACTACAAATTGATTCTGTTTCTTCCAAACTTTTCATCCACTGTTTTTTCTTCATTCCACATTTCACATTCCGTCCCTCGCTTTCAAAACTTCACACTTCGATTCCGCGTCTTCATTTCTCATTTGTCATTTCTCCCCACCCTCTCCTCCGGTGCTTTACTTTATTATATAATTCGCCACCCAACGACGCGCGCGTCTCGCTCGCTCGCTCGCACTTTTTCCCTTTCTCCTTCCTTTCTTCTACTCCCAGCATTACACGTCGTTCCTTCATCTTTTTCTTTTCCGACCTACGGCGTGTAATATTCCGCTGCCGCATCCGCCTCTCATCTACCTTCCTTCTCCTCTGTCTCTCTGTTCTTTCCATAATACTACCTTCATCCTCCTCCATCCCATCCCATCCCACTATTTATTCTTCGCCTTCATCATCACTTTCTCTTAATTCCATTCGTTCGTTTTTCTCTCAACCCTAATCCTCGCTCTGGTCATATATCATTTTGACACGATACTAACTAACCCCTCTCCTCCCCTCTCCTCACACAGGTTCTATGGCATCAACCTCAACCAGAACGTCGTCCTCCAGCAGATCGGGTTCGACGGCTCCTCCGGCACGCCTTGGACGCGCCTCCTGAAGATCGGGGTGGGGAACGTGATCGTGACGGCGTTGGGGTTCGTGCCTGGTGAGTTTCTTGTTCTTTCTTTTGAATTTAAGTTTGTTTTTTGCTTTGGTGGTTTGCGATTTCTTTCGAACGTTTCCTTGCATCTTGGTTTTCGTTCAAGATTACTATTTCTTTCGATGCTTGTGCATCGTGTGTCATTACGAAACGATGCTTGACGTTTGACGTTTGACTTCGGCTTCGGCTTTGCGTCACCTGACAATTCTTTCCCTTTCCACACCTTCTCTCCTCTTTTTTCTTTTCGCTTTTCTCTCCTTCTTATCTTCCCCTTTCTTCGTTCCCCCGACTCGTCATTATTCACACCTGAAACATGCACATGGCAAAATTCGTGCGGGCGATGAGTGATAGATGATGATCGCGAGTTGCAATGTTAATGGCGTCGTTTTTCAATCTGCTTTTTTTTCCCTATCACGTTCTTCAATTTTGTTTATTGCCCTTGGTCATGCGCTTGTGAGGTGCCCGCGAAGTTGTGAGCAAGGACCGTCTGCCATTACGAGCACGCGCTCGAACGTTCTGGACGTTTTCGGGCGTGCTGTTGTCGCCAATGCGGTGTTATTCTTTCTCTTTATTTTTTTGCGTTCTTCCCTTTCTTTCCCGTCGAATCACGCGCGATACGTACACCACACCGACTTCTTTTTGTGGCGCAATCTCAAATGGCTGATAGCGTACTACGCCATTACGCCAACGGTGGATCGTCGTCGACGTGATTTGGTGCTTTCTCTTCCCTTTCTTCTTCCTTTCATCGCTTTTTTTTCACCTTTTCTCCCTTCACCTCTCATCTTCCCCCCTCTCTTCCCACCTTTTTTCGGGAGGTCGGGATTAGTGACGCGTTGGCCGTCGGACGAGGAGCAATCGTCTTTCTTTTCCCTACGTCAATGGAGGCGGCGGGTTCAATCAGACGACGCTCTTGGATCGTCTTCTATTCTCGCTGTGCTTTCTACCTCAATCAGTCGCACCTCCTCGATCGCGCAGATACACTTTAATCCGATGATCGATTTTGGTCCTGGTAGTTTTCTTTAATTTTTGCGTCTTTTTTCGTACTTTTAACTCTCTCTTTCGTTTCCCTTCTCCTTTGTTTCTTCACCCTCATCTACGGGCCTGCATTCGCCCTCTTCCTATCTATCTCTATCACTCAATTTTTCACTAAACTCGTTGTTTCTTTATAGGGTATTACGTCTCTGTCTTGACGATCGAATACCTTGGACGGAAGTTCATCCAGATCCAGGGGTTCTTGATGACGGCGCTCTTTCGTATGTTCCTTTTCGTTGCATCGTCAATGTGTGACGCTGACTTACAATATCTTTCTTCCCCTGTTTATCATCCGATTCCCTGTCGTCGATTCGTCGTTAAACTTGTGACATGCGCGGTATATACGGATACCGGATACGTTTATACTCGGATGTGCGCGAGCAGTGGGCATCCTCGCGGGCAAGTTCCACACCCTCAGCACAGCGGCGTTCGTCGTCAACTTTGCGTTCCTGCAGTTCTTCTTTAACTTTGGGGCAAATACGTGCGTCATTTCTCTCATCTCTCCTTCTCTTTAAGAAACCCGTAACTGACGATGTGATTTTGCAGTACGACATACGTGCGTACCTTTCTTTCACTCTCACTATATTACGCTCTCGTTGTCATCATCATCGTGACCTAACTTTGCGTCTCCTCACAGTGCTACCCAGCAGAAGTCTTCCCTACGCGCTTCCGCGCCTCCGCACACGGGCTCTCCGCCGCCTCAGGGAAAGCGGGCGCGATCATCTCTGCGCTGGCGTTCAACTCGCTGAGTGAGAGTGTGGGGACTCCTGTCGTGCTTTGGAGTGAGTCGTTACTTTACCTATCTTCCCATCCTCCTTACATCGTACAAACTTATCATTCCCGTCGCCTTTCGTCGCTCGTCATTTGGAATTTTGCTGACGACTTGGTGATTTCATTTTACAGTCTTCTTCGGCTGCTCCCTCGCAGGCGCATGCTTTACGCTTCTACTTCCTGAGGTGAAAGGACGTGACCCAGATGTGGTCGATCGGGAGGAGATGCGCGCGGCCGCTGCTGCCCGGAAGGGAGTTGTATAAACGATGACGGGTACGTTGCATGATTTGTATGAAATCAAACGCGAGACATTGTGCCCGTATGTAAGGAATAGTATACATAGTACATTATTCATGTATAATCTAGCAAGTGAGATTTCGATATACGTTTTATTTAGACTGATTTGCTTCTCACTCGTAACATACAAATCAAAAAAACGAAGAGATTTGACCATCACAAGTCCTACAACTGCTCGATTCGATCCAATTCAATTCGCTTCAAAATATGACGACGCCCATACACGCCAACCACTACCTCGAATCCATCTAACAGCTTCTCTCACCCTGCGTATCCGATACCCCGGACCTGGTGCCGGTGCCCTCATCGACGATGAACTCCATAAATTCACTCTTTGAAAGCCACACGTTCACCTCGCAAAGCTCCGGTTCTTCTTCGTTATTGACGGTGACGGTGACGGCCATGGCGGCCTTGCGTATGTTGATGATGACACGCGAGGCGAGGATCGAGTGGAAGATGATGCGGAGAGGTCTACGAAGTCATGAAAGGTAACGATGAGGTGGACGATGAATGAATGAAAAAAACAGGTGCGTACATCGTAAGACTGTTTTTGTACGGTGACTTATTTCTTTGCGTCAGAGACGGGAGCGCAAATGTAAATGTAGTTCTTTACAGCTCACGTTATTGATTTCGAAGACAACGATGACGTTCGCCAACGAAATCGCTACGACGAGAATCAGCGATATGTTAATTTCAGATACAGTGAATATGGCAAATGCTATCTCGTACCATCCCGATACAAAGTGCACACGAACGGTGTTGAGCTTTTCCGGGCCTACGATATCGAGCCAAAGATATTAGTACTTAATTTGTGTAAAAAATGATTGCGAGAGATTAACAACGTACACTGAGAGAATCCCTTGTAGAATGAAAGACAAAGCACCACTGAATGTCACCAAAGAGCACATGATTGATCTGTAAGCTTTCAATAATTCAATAGTAAGCAAGAGACGCTCTCAGCTCGAAGACAAGTCCGAATATGTTGTTGATGATCAGCCGGTTCACGCCCCATACCGAGACGCACGGCTCAACCGTCGGGTACGAAGAGGGCTTGACTAAGAACAAGAGAGAAAACCAGGAAAACAGTTAGAGAAAGAAATCGAACGAAGAAGTCACGCACAGGTCAACGAGCCGAGAGACATCTTGAGGATGAATGCAGCCGCAACAAGCGCGGCCTTTGTGATGCGTCAAAATTCGAAATCTTGATAGAGTTGTAAACAGAGTTGAACTTACAAGTTGGTACGATCCCAAACCGTAGACGACGTAGATGCTCCTCTCCCATATCGCGTACGTGCGGATAATTAGGACGACTGAAATAAGACATCGAAAAGCCAAACGTCATCGACCCTGGGATCGATTGAAATCGACGATAATCGAGACAGCGTTCATAGTCGTAGTCAACTCTGTCATCCGGAATGTAGATGGTGAGAAGCTCTCCTCGTTGGCTCTATGAAGGACGGAGTATCCCATTGTCTGAGGAAGATTTTATACACTGCTTTACCCAGAGGAAACTTGTATATATCATACCTTCATTGACGATTCCGATAACGTATCCAAGCAAACAAGGCCCCATCTAAAAACATGTTGTCATTAAAATCGAGCTGATGTAAGGCAACATCACGCTTGCATTCGCCATTTGCCCATGTCGAAGAATAGTTCGGACGATATGAAGATACGTAGCAGTTCGAGGTCGTCCGAAGACTCCTTCGACCTTGAAGATTCCAATTTCTCCCTCTCGAGTCGTACAGGGATACAGTCGAACGGATTGTCTTCGAAGTTCAACGCGGACACCGCTATCTCCGGCGTTTGTAGCTTACGAAGACGAAATACCAACTCATCATGCTAGAGAGTCGTTAAGTTACGCTGCGCGGTACGACGACAGAACAATTGACTCACCTCGAACACGGAGAGGCCAATAGTGGTCGCTTTAATCACCGAGTTGACGGTGGTCTCTTAAACGACGGTGTTGCCTCTTCTCCGGCGCCTTAGAAAGGGGCCCTCCTCAGCGCTCTTTCGAGCGATCGCGTCCTATCCCGCTTTGGCGTCATCACCAATCTTCTATGTGATTGAAAAACGGTATACGTACGAGATGCTGGTTGTGGAACGAAAACGGGCAACGCTCCCTCTCGAATTTCGAGCGATTTGCAGGGAAGCGCGATGGCGCTGAGAGCACCGTCTCAGACTTGAATAGTTTCCCAGCCTGATTTCCCTCGACGGTATATGTCGTAGTCTCCCTAAACTGTTGAGGTTCGTTTGGACTCGAGCTTGAATACAAATATAAGAGACGAAGATCCAAATAAAGCACTCGAAAAGAGCGCAGGAAGAAGCTTCAATTTCATCGCTATGCGAGCGAGGTTCGCCTCCTTTCCAAGGTATATCTGATATTTGTTGTGATGTGAGTCAGCGAAGTGAAATCGAGATAAATACTTACATCCGTTAGAAAGAGGAAGAATACGCACCCTGGACCAAGCTGTTCAAACTCCTATCCCAGCGCACATCGAGTATCCCATCGCGGTAGCAAAACTAGGAAATACTTGCCGGAGAACGACCATCTGCGGCTGTTGCATTGGTATTCCAAAGGAAAGCGCTGTGGGGAAGCCACGTCGACACATGGTGGTGAACGGTGAATCGAAATACTTGCATCGGTGACGCCTCGCTGAATTTCATCCGTTCATCAAGAAGGCAGGTCAGAGATAGATAATTCGCACATACTTTGGTCAAAATCTCTTCGAATCTCCTACGTGAGCTTTTGATTGAAGAGCGTTGGCGTTGCCGTAAGGGCGATTTACCGCTAAAGGGCATTTGAAAGACATCATCGTCATCATTTAAAGCCTTTCAACAGCAACATGTCACGCACCTCGTATAGCTACCTTCTTTGCTTGATCCACTATCACAAACTCTGATGCATCGTCTCCCGAGAAGCGTGCACTCGACAACGACCTCAGGTCATATCTCACCGTCTTCCCCAACAGAACCTCTGAACGAACGGCGACCGCAGTGATGGTCTTCAACGCCATCGATCTTCGCTCTTTCTCCAGCAGGTTTTCGTGAGGAGATTGAAATCAAAAGAAGGTGACTCAATCGATGGTTGGAGAAGTCGTTGTAGATGGACGACGTGGTCTGATGAGCAGCGTGATCGTCGTTGCCCACAAGTGGCCCGTGCGCAAGGGTTGAGGGCAAAATGCCGGAGGCTTTCTTGAATGCGAGCCAGTCGGATCACCGTATGTTCGGAATACAGGTCGTCGGTCATAGAGAATGGGGGAAGGTAAGGATGGTCAACCGTTGAGGTGCAACGAGCGCTGACAGCGACCCGAACGCAGAGAGCGCGAGTAAAGTGGGTACAGACGATAAATTAACATTTAGGACGTATCTCCGCTATCACGACCACGCAATGATACATTGCGAGGTAGGAAAGACAGATATTTCTCTTTTCTTGATATATATCGCACCATAGTTTTCTTTCGCAGAGCTAAGGTTCGTGAAGCTTATAATAATTTTCACAGTCGGATTTCCAATACATTCGGAATCTGCTACATTCCAAACTCCAAAACTCCCAAAGCCTTCGATTTCCAGAAACACGTTCACCGTGTTCTCTTTGTAATACTACGTGAACGGGGCATTTCTTCAAGGCGAGGCAAGAATAATGTTTTGTTCGCACGAATGTGTTTACTAGTATTTTTTGCTAGTACATATTTTGTCTAAATTGAAGCTATGTCTGACATCTGTCGGGTTTGATATTCTTGCGTCCATCTTGATCCTAAAGCACATGCTGTTCTCACAGCAACCACGTCGATAGAGCCCGCGTTCCATTCACAATCTCGCCGCCATCGACCAGCATAAATCATTAACCCCATTCTTCTATAAGACTCTTTCCCGTGTTATTGCGAGCTTTGTAGTAACGACTCTTTCTCTTCAAGACTCTTAGCAGTCCCTTCATGTCTGAGATTTCAAGCGATGTCGCGGAAGCTCTCAACATTTTGACACAGGTCGTCCGAGTCAAAGTTAGTTCACCTCATTTCTATCATGTTGTCTGTGAAATCTGACTCTATTTACGAAAGTACATGTTCTGTGTGTCGACATTTCTAATCTCGGTCTATTATAGACTCTCTCATATCGTATCACCTAGTGTCGGCAGCTATCCTCCTGGTTTGCAATTTCATCGGACCGTAATAATCATGTTCACGAATTTCTTTCAGGTATACGACTCGATAATAACTATGTCAGATGAAATGCATTTGATTTGGAGACAGCGATGGTCCTTTGGCAAATTGCTATATGTGATTGCTCGCTACAGCAGTTATATTGACGAAGCTATCGTCCTATATTGTTTGTTTAACTTACATATCTCTATCGATGATCCCAGCCCTTATTCAGAGTCATTTCTAGATGTATTCGCCCGGGATATATCCAACGACGTAGGGAAATCGATATCACAAAATTAAAACGGATGATCACCTCCACATAGACGTGTCGGATGCTGTATGAAAGTGTGGTCTGTAAGAAAAAATTGCTCTAGCACTTGCATTTGAAGAGTTTATTGTACGGTGAACAATATTCAGGGACAATGGTTTTGGGAATCAATATATGCCATGGTGAGTCCGGTGTACGCTTGAGTTTATCTAGGACACTGACGAAGAGAAATCTTAGTGGTTCTCGTCGTCCGCGCATATGCAATTTGGGAACGAAATAACCTCGTTCTCGCTTATTTGTGCGTATCTCAACTGGTGCGTGCTTGATACTTTCGACGATTTTATGTAAAAACGGCGAATCCGGCGAACTCTATTCTTAGGGAGCACTTCTCATATGCATTCTTGAGGTGTATTATTCAAATAAGGCCATTATAAGTGAGTGAAACTCTTTTAATGTCTTCATCAGGAGTCAGTTTGAATTTATTGAGTGGGAATGTAACAGTCGAGCCGGCGCTCTCTATGACCTCAGCTTCTTGCCTTCCCATCTTGAGCGAAGACAAGCTATTCATAGTGTTTTGTGTTGCTATTGTGGTGGAGCTGAGTACGTTCTCTTCGTCTTGTATTCTCGGAACATTCACGGTAATCAAATTGTGATTCTAGATTTCCTCTGTTTATTACTCGCGAAAGGCATCTTTCATTGTGAGTCGCATATCGATTTATAAGTCACTTCCTATTATCTAATATTTTTCTCTCACTTAAAAAGGGAGGCAAATATCAACGCCGCTTGCTCACACACTGTATAGAGATGGTATGCTTTTACTTTAAATTTGTATTTATCATGCTCTAATGATGCCAAACGACAATTTTCGGATGGTCTCAGGAGTCATTTACTTCGCAATTTTATTCTGTAGGATATAATCTCAGGAAACCTTCTACATCACAATTCTGACCTTCGTAAACACATTTAAAGCGATTTCTGTTATCAACTTGATTATCTTTGTGAAGGCATTCAACGTGAGCTCAGTACACCTCTTATACCAGTCAAACTAAAGTTCAAGTCCCAGACTCCTTACTTTTTCATCGTCACAGAGTATTTCCATTATCAAAATTGCCGTTTTGGATTTTATTGACGTAAATCTAGACATCAACGGGTCCTTCATTCCATACTCACATCACGAGTCATCCTCAACGTTCGAAAGGCGGCGACTATCGACAATGTTGGTATAAGCTCGATAAGGACATTGTCGGGCTTTAGGTTCTGGGACAAAATGTCGGAAAATATTGATCTCGCATACGGAGTGAACTCGCAGTCACCAGAACTCACAAACCTCGACGACTTGGGAGTGGGTGCTGCCTCTTCGTCATGATCGCTGAAATTGCGTAATGAACGCCGAGACCCATTGCTGAGAAAAGGAGCGCGCATTCTTATTAGTTCCTTTAACTTCATATGTTATAGAATATAACGCCAATCAGAGCGGCGATCAGAGCTCTAGATAAAGATATCTATGTTGTTTATTCCCGAGAACGATGTGCACGATATTCTTTTCGAAAATGAAGGTGTGATTGGCGGAAGGCCATGAAGCACAGAGCACATAAGATGTGATCCGAGAGTAGTTTGAGGCTGTTAGAAGTGTAGATGATATTTTCGCATACTTGTAACGCGCAGCCAATTGAACCAAATATCTAACATTGTAGAGCTACATGTGGTTTTTCATCTTAAATCTCGGACTTCATAGATTCTGTCTGGCGGGAAGCCAACATGCATAAACACGCGTAAAGGTGGAGTAGAGCATACATGATGTTGTGATTACAGCGCCCGTACTGACTGCAGCGAGCTCTGCAGACACAGAAAATATGACAGTGCGAAGCTTCCTTCGCTGTGCTCTGTACTACAAAAACGTTTGAGGTCTTGTCCCAGAGAATAGGACACTGGCGATGGCGACGAGCTTTCGAAGCGAAAAATGATGCCGATATGTAAATTTTATTTTGCCCGCGAGAAAGTATGGATCTGAAATATCAAGATGTCGATGCCTCCTCATGCCATAAACACGTACGGATCGGACAAACTGCCTCCGAACTTCGAAGTTCAACGCGAAAGCAGTTACCGTTCCTCGTGAGACAAGTATACCGAAATACATTTCTAGGGACCCGGTGAGTAATCATTCACTGTCCGAAGACAGAGGAATCGCCTCACCTCAAACGTGAAGAGCTGAACTCTTATGAACATCGACTTGGGGATAGTTTCACGGTCAATACTGTTGCTATCTTCCTATTTTTCTGGGAAGCGTGTCTCTTATTTATGTTCGCTCGAGCTACTTCATCCGATCTGCTTCAAGGTAAAAATTCCCGAGACTCGAACTTTCTTCTTTCATCAGCAATCTCAGATATCAACAACAAACAACGTACGTACGAAATTTGGTGAGAGAACAAGAGCGACGCTCTTTCGACATGTCGAGTAAATCGCAAGGAAGAGCGATGGTGCTTTTAGCACCTTCCCCGCCTTGCGACCTCACAAATTCTTTCTAAATGTCACCACCACCGCAACATCTAGCTCAGCCTGCAGGAGCTCGTTCGACCTGGATTCCACTCTGCACGTCGGCGGATATAATGCCAATTGTCGAAGTTTAATGATTTTTTCTCTCTTGCTATCGACCGTGAAAGAGACTATAGGGAAGACCCTCGAAAAGATTGGGGATGGGGCTTCAAATCGACCGCTTTGCTAGCAGAATTTTTTCTCCTTTATTAGATGCTTTAAAGATCTTCTGTGGTGTTGATTCAGTAAGTGCAATAAGGACAGGAAGAGATAAATATCATCCAGGTTCGACAAGAAGACGGTGAGCACGCACCTTGGAAGGAGTTGTTTAGTCTCATACCTAGCACCTGCCGCCCATCGAGACTCTCATTGCGGTGCTAAGGAGGACATCACGCTCACGTCTCGAAGAACGTCGCAGTGGCATTCCAAAGGAATGCACCGTCGAAAAACTTGGAGATAAGTGGTAAGCGACGAATCGAAGTTTCTCCGTCTGCGTTGCCTCGTTGCTTTACATCCGTCCGTCATAAGGACCAGTCGGGAGCTGCAGAAGATGTTCACCCTTTTGTCGCAATCTCTTCGAAACCGCTAGGTGTGCTTTAGACGATTCGCCATGTGTGTGGTCTACCGCTAATGGGTATTCGAAAAGCACCATCGTCATCATTCGAAGCATCTCGACAGCAATGCATTACCCACCTCATCTATCAATGTTCTTTCGTCAACCACCATCAAGAGCTTTAGCGCATCGTCTACGAAGCCACGAGTGTAGACCCTAAGGCTTCATCTCGTCATCTTCCCAACGGAACCTCCGAACGATTGACGATCAACCGCAATGTTGTTCTTAAACGCCATCGACCTTTGTGATTGCTCCAGTATTTCGCCATGAGAAGACTCGGCTCGATATTGGGAGAATCAATGGATGAATTTTTGGTGAAGTCGTTGAGGATGGACGACGTGGTCTAATGAAGAGCATGATGGTCGTTGACAGCAAGTGGTCCGTGCGCAAGGGTTCAGGGTAAGGCGGCGCTTGGACGATGCATCTCTCGATGAATCATTTTACTCTCAACTCCATCATCCACGAGTTGACCTCGACCTCCGCTCCGAAAGGACTCGTAGTCAGCAATTTTTGATGCTACTTGAAATGTCGTAAAATAGACCATGATTCATGGCCTCGGCTTCCAGACGGCACGAACTAGAGAATTTTTGCTGGCAGAGATTTGTGATCTCAGTAGGTTCATAATCTATTTTGAATGCTACTGTATCTTCTAACCACCATTTAGCGTAGATCCACAACTCTAGCTGCTTAGGGCACCCTCGCTTACTTTCCTGCAGACTGGATCACTTCTATGATATGCATCAATGACTTCGAGTGATAGGATCACGTATCCCCTCAGATGCCGTAACCAACTCGAATTGTGCCACGTGAAATAGTCAGTCTGTAAGCTTTCTTCTTCTTATGTATCGCATTTTCTCATGAATCATGATCAAGTACTGCAGTCGTGCATTGCAATAAAAGGGTATAAGGCAAAGTTTAGGAGTTTTTTCTTTCTTTCAACAGCGGGCGCTTTCTCAATTCGATGGTAGTAATCAGTAATCCTCCTTGTATTCTGTACCGTGGATCGTTTACTTTCGGCGTCAAAAGGGGTAAGCTTTTTACAAGCTTTCGTATAAAACCATTCAACAGGGTCGTCTGTATCTTTGGTCCGGAATTACTTCTTCGTGAACCACATGTCCATCTTTCAGATGTCCTCCGTGACGAGCATAGAGTTTTTACAGTTTCTCTCGCAGGGCATTAATGTCAAGGTGAGAAAGCCTGCTATACTTGATAAAACTAGTTCTTGATTGATTGTTGGGGATACAGTACACATTCTGTGCGAAAATTTATTTCTTTAATCTACCAATATGATTTTGACGCCTACAATTTTTGTAGTTTCATGTGCTATTCTGCTGGTATGTTATTAGATACAGTCACAAAATGGAATGCACTAACTTCAATATGAAGGTCTACGACATGATCATTTCTATCTCTGACGAGATGGATATGATTTGGCGTCAGTGCTGGTCTTTCGGAAAGGTGCTGTATATAATTGTTCGATACAGCAGCTTCATCAACGAAGTAAACATAACATTTTGTGCGTATTCACATGTTCCTCTCGCTGGAATTTAATCAAATGACATCGTTTCGGATAATTTGTAGATATATTCTATAACGGGGATTTCGCCAAGGTAAGCAGCTATCGTCACTCAGTCATTCAGTTTCGAGAGATATTTACCACTGAACACAGACATGCCTCACTTTTTTACATATTGGCACTGCTACCAACTGTTTGAATGATTAATAGACAGTGATGACTGTGCCATATTAATGATTCAAACCAGTCATTCACTGGACAGTGAATGACTGGGCTAATTAATCAATGGGGTCCGATGATTGATTGATTGGCTAAGTGCTCTTGCTATTCTTGAGGTCCGTTTTGGGAACGGATTAGCCCGGGGTATCCCGTGGACCCTTTCCATTCTTCCTTTTTGGGAACAAATAGGAAGAAATGTCCCCCTTCTCCCTGCCTTTCCCTGGCTCAATAAAATTCGGGAAAAATGTGCACCTAGGGTTTTTGGGGTCTGGGAATCCGATTATGGCATCAGATAAACAGACTTCATTACCCATTATGGTATAATGCAACCCTGCT